>JAKTWN010000046.1:0-72462 GCA_030582035.1 Wickerhamiella occidentalis
AAGAGCTCAAGCGTGAGTTTACAATGTTCTCGGCGTTCAGTTTCGCCGTTAGTATCTCTGGGCTGATGGCAACCATTGCCACAACCTTTGCTTACCCCTTGGTTGCGGGTGGTAGTGCTAGTGTAGTGTGGTGTTGGGCAATTTCAGGTGCTGGATGTCTCTGTATTGCATTTTCGGTCGCTGAAATCGTTTCTGCTTACCCCACTTCGGGCGGTTTGTACTATGCTTGCTCGAAGCTCGTGCCCGAGGACTGGGCCCCCGTTATTTGCTGGGTCGATGGATGGATCAACTTGCTGGGCCAGATTGCTGGTGTAGCCTCCACTGACTATGGATGCGCAAACCTCTTGTTGGCAGCAGTACAAATGGGTACTGACGGTGCTTATGTGCCTACTGATAAGCACATTGTGGGTGTAATGGCCGCCATTCTTGTATTCCATGGCTTGCTCAACAGTTTCCCCACCAAGTATATGGAGAAAATGACCAACACTTATGTTGTTTTCCATTTTGGGTGCCTTATCGCCGGTGCTATCGCCCTGCTTGTCAAGACAGAAAACAAAAACAGTGCTTCGTACGTCTTCACTAACGTCGAGGCTAATTCTGGCTGGACTCCTTCTGGTTTCTCGTTTTTGTTTGGCTTTTTGTCTGTTAGTTGGGCAATGACCGATTACGATGCCACTGCGCATATTTGCGAAGAGATGAAAGACCCCGAGCGTAAAGCTCCCTGGGCTATCTCTATGGCCATGGTTTTCACCTATGTGTGTGGATTCTTGTACAATATTATTCTCTGCTTCTGTATGGGTGACCCCACTGATCTACTTACCTCGACCCAGCCCGTGGCTGATATCTACTTCAATTCATTGGGCAAACGCGCAGGTATCTTTTTCACAGTAGTGACATTCATCATTTTGAATTTCGTTGGTGTTACTGCTCTGCAATCTAGTTCCCGTACTACCTGGGCTCAAGCCCGTGATAAAATGCTGCCTGGTTCTAAACTCTGGTACAAGGTCAACAAGACCACTAACACTCCACTTTACGCTGTGTGGATGAACACAGTCTTCTGCATCGCGTTGAACCTGATAGCCCTTGGCAGCACTACAGCCATTAATGCTATTTTCAACGTTACAGCCATCGCGCTCGATTGGTCATACATTCTGCCAATTGTTGGCAAAGTCATGTTCCCCCGGTTATTCAAGCCCGGTCCCTGGACTTTAGGCAGATGGTCTCTACTGGTCAACATGTGGGCCATTATTTGGACCATTTTTGCGAGTGTAATCTTCTTCCTGCCGGTCACAATGCCAGTCACAGCCCAAAACATGAACTACGCCGTGGTCATCTTTGTCGGTATCATCGCTCTATCCACTGTTTTCTGGCACATTGGAGGTAAACGCGTTTATGCTGGTCCCCAGGCCACTGCCGTTGACCCAGCAATGATTATTCATGATGATTCGCCAGCTGCGAGTGAAAAGACCTTGAGTCGTAAGGATATTTAATATTTATGTAGATAGTCAATGATAGGTGAGTTTTGGTTTTACCTTGTTCAAGATTAGCTTAATTTCACGTGCGTATTTCGCGTGCGTATAGAACTACCCTGGCGTGAGGTATGGGGTGATTTAGGCGCATGGACAATGAAAAAGTGGAGTTGAAGCGTGGTCAATGAGACGTGGGACTATAGGCGCGCTTAATTTTTCCCACCGGAAAGTTCATTCCAGCCCGTTCCCGTCTTTTCCTCGCTATCGCATGTTGGCTTACCAATAATTTGTTAGCATCCGCCGCCCATGTTCAATACAACAGCGCCGGCTATTGAAAAAGTGGTTCAGCCCCCACTATTTACATGGATAACAGATAATCATTTATCTCTGGCTGCTCCTGTTATCATATATTGGCTCACCTCGGGTTTTTACACCGTTCTTGACGAGTTTGAACTGGCGGAAAAGTACCGCGTCCACACCCCCGCGGAAGTCGAGCAACGAAACAAATGCACTAAAAGTGAGGTTATTTCCGCAGTTTTAATGCAGCAAGTTGTCCAGACAGTGCTCGGATTGATTGTGGAACAGTTTGATGAGCCTTACACTACGGGACACGAACAGTACGAGGTATGGAAAATCTCTAAAAATTTGGGTGTTGGCGCCCAAGTAGCCTCTGTTTTGTATTGGGTCGCGTTCCCCTTGCTACGGTTCTTTTTCGCGTTTTTCGTGCTCGATACCTGGCAATACTTTCTGCATCGCATCATGCACCTCAATAAATGGCTCTACCGCCACTTTCATTCAGTCCATCACCGTCTTTACTGCCCATACTCGTATGGTGCATTGTACAACTCGTTTGGAGAAGGCCTTCTTCTCGACACAGTGGGCGCGTTTTTGGCCTCAATGGCTGCCGGAATGACTCCGCGCGAAAATATCCTTTTGTATGCATTCTCGACACTAAAGACCGTCGATGACCACTGTGGCTACGAGTTTCCATGGGACCCTCTGCAGATGATTTTCCCCAACCGGGCTACTTATCACGATATTCACCACCAGCAGTTTGGTATCAAGACTAACTTCAGTCAACCATTTTTCGTGCATTGGGACCTGATCCTCAATTCAAAGTATCCAAAGACTGAACAGTACATTGAGCATAACAAGCAGGTTCGCGAAAAGAAGTTTAGGGAGAGCCAAAAACGTGGTAAAGCCGAAAAACATACCCTTGACAGTAGTCGCATTAGTGATGCTGTTGCTACCGGATCTACTACCACCTCTATCGCTTCTTAACTAATGATTAACGATTTGTATTTAATTTCCATTTTCTCTTTTTAATCACCGTTTCAGTGTTTTTCGCGAGTTTTGTGGTAATCATCTTTAATGAGAATCGATAACAGTGAAACCCTAACCTCAAAGTGCACATGGGGCTCCATGGGTAAGTTGAGGCTCCAATGTGGAATCAAGGCCTCAGCTCGTGGCTCGTTTTGATGAGGGATCGCTCTTTCTCGTTTTGATAAATATACTGAATAATTTAAACTTTAGCTTAAAACTAAGGGATCGCTCTTTCTCGTAGTCTTGAACTTGAACTTC
The DNA here is from genome assembly GCA_030582035.1 of Wickerhamiella occidentalis. Lineage (NCBI taxonomy): Eukaryota > Fungi > Ascomycota > Dipodascomycetes > Dipodascales > Trichomonascaceae > Wickerhamiella > Wickerhamiella occidentalis. The sequence continues at coordinate 3,051 of JAKTWN010000046.1, forward strand.
AATGCTTGCTTTAGCTTTTGGCGACGGGTGATAATCTGTTCAAAGCTTGCCTCCTGTTCCTCCAGCTCTTCATCTTCCTCGGGGAAGAATGCCTCGTTGAGCTGCTGGCTATACTCGGTGACCACTGCCTGGATTGGCTCAAGGGTGTCGTCAATGCAAACAGCATTAGGGTCATGAGTAGCAATTACGGGGATGTCGAGCGTACGCTTGAAATTCTGCACACTGGCGAGATCGTCCACGGTGAGAGGTTTAGCACTGCCAAAGCCAGGGGGCAGGCCTGTGGTAGCATTACCAGTGGTGATCTCAGCCAAGTCTCTGGTAACAAACTCGCGAGACAAGAAATCACCCCTTGCTGAGCCAAAAGAGTCGCTACTACTGTTTGGCACAAACTCGGGCAACTCGCAGGGCTCTTCTAGAGTAGCATGATGTGCAGTAGTACCATTTGTGATACTAGAGTTAAGATCAGGTACCATATTGCTTTCGAGGGAATCGGGATGCTGAGGAGCGTGATGGTGACGGAAATCGACTGAATTTGCTTCTTTGTATTCCCCAGAATCACCAGTAAGCTTGAATGTGGCATCCGAATCGGTTGTGAACTTGGTGCGCTCATCGCTTTTGTGTCTGAGAATCTTGAACAACATGGAACCTTTCTTGGTTAGAGTGCGCTCTTCATTCCTTTGAGGTTCCCTGGTGTCTGAACCAGCTTTCATGTATGTTTCAGAATGGTTAATATGGCTGGCTCTGCTTTTAATCCTCACCATCTGAGGCTGCATCCTCCTGTGCTGCCTTGTTTCGAGTGTGGTTTCATATATGTGACGGCACCACAATTATCTGAAAAATACCGCATTGAAAGCCAGTACTTGGGTTTTTTTAATTCTAAATGTATACTCCCTGCCTTTAGGCGCAGGTCTCGGCATGCTTGATAAGGAGATATGCAGGGGTGACTAGGTATTATGCATGCGGTTAAAATACCTGCCAATTTTATGCGTTCTGTGGCCCCTTGATATAAAACAAATAAAATTATTTGATTATGAGAAGGCCTCAGGTCGGACGCATCGATGTATAGCCTTGAATTGGGATTCCCACCTTTAAGATTTGCGAAATGCTAGACCCGCTTAGCGGATCTGCACCTCGAGGCCAGGAGGGGAGGTAAACACCTGCCGCTGCATCATAGCCGATGATCCATACTGTGCTAGTTCTGCCGTTTGCACAATGCTCTTGACGTACTCAACACATGCACCATGGCTGAACTCTGAGATCGTTATGGGATGTTCCAGTTCGATATCACGTGCGTGACGAAGTCGGACCTTGAAAACTAGCGAAAACGACACCTCAAAAAGGGCACACGAGTTTGTGAATCCAACCCTGCCCTCTAAAGGAACATCAGGTGAATTTGCGGGGCCCACATTGTACCTGTCAACACTTTGAGGCGGAGGGTGGCTGGGGACCACAAGTTTCACATCCTGAACAGTTGATTCATTCAGATAAACCTCTTGAAACTCATATGATTCTTTGCACATTCGCGTTCGTCGTGGTTCAGGTATCTTTTCCTTTTCTGTAGTAGCACATGCTTTTGTAAATTTAACAATTTGTACCAGCTCCAACGAGATACGCAGCAGCTTGACTTTTTTCGCCTTTGAGTAGTCTGGGTTGGGGCTTAAATGGAAATATGCCAGAATCTTGTCACTGTGACCGTACGCACTGGCAGTTAGCGTACACTGAAGGTTCACCAGATGGTCTGGACTACTCATGTTTTTGACCCAAGGCTTGAGGTACCGCGAGAATGTCGATAGTGTATCATACCGTCGCACGTAAACGGGGAACTTGATGGCGGGTTCTTGTATTTGCTGGTTTGTTTTGACTCTCACAAAAAGCGAATGAGTAGTTTGAATGAACCGGTCAGGAACGCTCATGGAGCCAGTAATTTTGCCAGATTTACCAATCGGAAGCACAAATGGTAGGTCCATACCATATGTGTCGCCATCTTCGCCATTGTATATGTCCTGTTGGCTAATCAAGTACATTACCTCCTTGTGATTTCCCGATACGCTGATGGAGTCCGTGCGCACAAGACTTATATTCACTTTAAGGATCCCCAATGGCTTCTTCATCTTCACAGGACCTGTCTTGGAACTAGGACGGATTATTACAACTCCTAAAGCACGAGGATCTGTCGCAGGCAGCCCAGGAAACCCCTGGATAATATCTTCATTTGGTAGGCCCTTGAGCTGGACGTCCATGGGGGTAATGCGCTGGGCAGAGGGGTGTTGGTATACAGGTGAGTTTAGAGAGTAAACAGGGCTGTGAGCTGAGTCTTATTGGTGATGTTGTTGAGAGTAAAATACGAGTACTTTTTCAAAATAGATAAGGGTGGCTCTCGAGTGGCTCCCTAGAGAAGGTACCATGTCTTGTGGGGTAGTCAGTGAGGTTGACCAGCATATTTTACGCCGGGTTCTTCTTTTATCTGTGGAATGAGCTATGTGAATGAATTCTTGATCGCAGGTTTTTGTGTTTCACTGAGTACCCAATATCATTGTGAGGTTTGCCCCAAGCTGTGAGTGTCGAGCAACGTGCCCACGTTAGCACCAGGCGAGACCTTGATAATCAAATTGATTCATTTAGATAAATAATTAAACCATACAAGTATAGATTTTGATCGGTAGGGGGTACACAACGTACAAAGGGGAAACCCCCACTGGGCCCTATTCACTCTGGTCAGCTCCAGTCACCCTCAATAGCCACATCAATGCTTTCTATACGTGACTCTGAACACAGCAAACACTCGCTACGAGCCAGCGGGTCAAGGGCTATATTAAGTTCTTTGGGGTCCTTTACTTGAGCCCTCAACTCGCTGATTTTACCGGCTTGCTTTGTGTGCTCTAGTTCCTTGATGATGCAGTCAAAATGGAACCCATGCTGACAGGGAAATACGTAAAATTTACGCGTTGCTAGAGGAAAACGGCACTGCTGGCAAGGCTCGCCTGGCTCCACAAGCGCATATTGCTTTTTGAATGACTTGATCTCCTGCTGCATACCTTTACTGGCACGGATGGAGTCTTGCATTTCTTGGTGGATTGTCACAAGGCTGTTGCTTGATGCCTCGAGCGCCTTTACAACCTCAGGGACCATGTGGTCTAAGGTATCAAAGTCAGGGAAAAGCTCCAAAATGTCTTCTACATTGAGATGATCAGTAAGTTTCAGTGCGCTTGCAGTTCCACTCGATGTAATTATTTTCTGTGAAATCTCGAGCCACAAGGTGCGTCGCATTTGCTCGTTGTCTACATGCTGTTCCACGATCTCGATGGCTTGGTCAACGAGATCTTGTCCTAAACACAAATGAACAGCTTCTTCATACAAGTTCATAACTGTGTAAAGATAGATCGCGCACCGAATCTTATTATTCTCAAGACAGACCCTAAGTCCGAAATTGTAGTCGGGAAATTTCGAGGCCTTGGCAGTAAGAAATCCCAAAAGATCCTCTTCATTATCAGTTTGAGCATAAATCATCAAAAGTGCATTGTAAAGAGCGGCCGATCCAGGATCACTACCACTGCCTGAGCTATTGCCACCCTGAAGCTGGTACCTTAGGTACCGTATTGCCTGCTGGCCCTTATAATCACCCTTGTAACTAGAAGAATAGGAGAGTAGCGCAGGTAATAACTTGAGAGGGTCGAGTTTTGGTATCCGCATCCATGACTCGACAGTAGGTTGCGGGCAATGGGCCAACAATACTGTCGAGTAGCGATACACCAACCCCTCATCTTCCCGTTCGCGTAGTACTTTGAGGGCATTTTCCCATTGCGAATTCTCGATATAATGTGAAACAACAAACCCAAAGTCTTGAATGTATTCTGCAAACCACACCAATAGCTCGGTTGCCGCATGACTTTTGAGCATATTAAAAAGGGTTTTTTCCGAGATCTGGGCCTTGCAATTGGCGACAAACTCCTTGAATTCTTCAACATTATTGGTTTGCAGTAATAGCTCGGCGATCCAAGAGGTCAGGATCGTTTGTTGAACAGGGTTACTAGTGTGCACGAGCCGCGCCTTGAATAGCTCCATTAGCGCTGGCTTATTATCCAACTGGATGAATTTTAGGGCCAGCCCTTCCAAATGAGCATCTGAAAGGCCATAATATTCTGCGGCGCGGCTATAATTCTCTTGTTCATACTCGTGGTCGCCATACTCTTTGTAAATCAAGAGTTTATCATGGCCAGTAGCGATATTCAGTGCATTTTCGTATTGGTTTTGTTGAAGATAGACCTGCCACATTCCCTTTGATTCATTTTCCAGCTTTATTTCGTAGACTGCCGAGGAATTAAAGATCCAGTACGTGTGGTAGAGTAAATCTGCAGTAGCGCCTGACACACTGGGGATTTCGTGTGATTGTACCAGTTTGCGGGTAATTGAGTTGTAAATATCCAGATTTTGGTCCTTGAGAACGAGAATATGGAATTTTGATAGCAAAATATGGTCCGAGTCGACTTCAAGAGATGAGGGATCCTTAGTACTCTCCTCACCCACCAAGACGACTTGATGAGGGGATTGGATGGCCACCAGATTGCTATTAGTTACGAGCCTTGAATTCTCTTTGATTGTTGTCACTTGGTCAAAATTAATTGGGTCAATGTTGCTTTTGTAGAGCATGCCAGACGTCATCGCCCAGAGGGTTTCGTGTACCACGGCGATACCGTGGAACGGCTCTTTGGTCCAGATCTTGGTGACCTGCTCCTTACGCTTATCGTTCTTCAAAGGACCCAGCTCTAGTTTGTATATTGTGGAGTCGCTGGTGAAAAATGCGGATTCTCGGTGCCATGCAATATGGTTAATGTGGTGACCCAATTTGAGGGGCCTGAGGATCGGACTCGCGGCGTACAAATAGAAATAGTGGAGAGATTCGGTCTCCACAATTAAATGTGTTCCGGAATTATCAACCAGCAACCGCTTGATGGTCTGGTTTCTCTGTTTAATCTGGACATCATGGACCCGCGAAGGATCCTCGAGATCTATTCGAATAATTGTGGTGGATCCGATCGCAATGAAAAGAATATTATTGCAAATACACATGTCAATGATGTTTGTGACCGAAAACGCCAGCTGCACTCGCTCAATCACTGCCTGCATGTTACAAATCCAAACCGAGGGAGCTTGACTTTTTGCCGTCTCTTTGCACTCAATGAAAGATGTGGTGAACTTGGTATTGGAGGAATCCGTCGAGCATGTAATTACTGTTGAGCTTAATTCGGGCGAGCAGTATTGCGGCAAATTAGCCAGCAGTGAAGGTAATATGAACCTACAGCTCACTGATGTAGTGCACACAAACCGCCAAGGCCATTCATCTCACCTTAATGAAGCATTTATTCGCGGATCCAGCATAGTGATGGTTCATTTACCCGAAATGTTACAATATGCACCGGTATTCCAGCCACAAATACTGGAACAAAGTGTTTTAGTTGGTAATAAGAGAAAGAGGTGAAGAACAAGGATTGCGTTTAGCGTGTTGGTCGCCCCATGCTCATCTCTATGTCCCTCATGTGTACAATCGCAAATATGTATTATAACCACCAAGGGATAACTCTTGGAGTAATATCCTATATACAAGCCTGTGGTACTATCTATTTTTAGTTTGAGGGGAAGCCCTCGAGTAATGAATGTCGCTGAATTCACGCTTATTTCTTCATATGCAGCTTCCAGCTATTCTTTGCCTCTTCACGCTCGGCCTCGCGATCACGCTGGGTATTGCCAACTGATAAAAGAACAGAGGCAACAAGCATGATGACGGTAGCTCCTTGTGCCCACACACGAGCCTGAACAATCTTTTGGGATCTAGTCAAGTACGGGTCGCGGTTGACTGCGTAGAATGAACCATCCATTAATCCAACTCAAAATTGTTTAATATAATCATTTCAATTTAAATCGGAATTATTGTTTTTATAATTTGAATTTAATAATTCAAATTGATTTTTTATATATTTTGTTAAACTAATTTTTAATATAAATTTATAGCTGGCAGTAGATCACCGATTTCTCTTTATGGACAGCATCAGTCACCTTTCTCCAAGCAGCAATCTGATCTTGGCTCCAGATACCAGGGGCAAATGCATAGCCGCCGGCAGCTGGGGCAATGATTGTGGCTTCTGTGATCAACAGAGTACCAGGCTCAGCAACAGCACGCTGACGATAATACTCAACGAGCAAATCAGTGGGAACATGGTTAGGACAGCGGTAACGGCTGAGGGGAGGGAATGCGAGACGACTGCTCAGTGTATCACGACCAACTTTAAGAGGCGCAAAGAGGTTCTTTTCGCTAGTGGGAGCCATTTTATTGTGTTGGATAGGACATGAGATCCAATATTTATAGTTGCACTTGGTTTTGATGTGAAATCATGCATACCAATACGAGATTGGTTCAAATAGGCTGGATCGATACGATCAGACGAATTTCTGGGCCATTCCGAATAGCCGAATGCCACCAGGCTAAAAAAACTATATCAGTCTATGATTTAAGCAGAGAAAATGGTAAACGAGTAGTGTATATGCACCTCAATCTCAAACTATCGCAGTATTTCAAAGCATCCTCGTAGGTAAACGAGGAAGATAAACGAGCGGGTAGTTGCGGCGAGATGTTTTGTTTAATCGTGAATATTGCACAAATTAGAACGCTTCAATAATTGGATTCCAGCTAATGCGTGGAAAAGTGCCTTTTTAATGGACCTAAATGAGCCAACTCCAGGGCGGACAATTAGACTACCGGAATAGTCCGAGAGGTTTAATGCGGATAGATTGCTCCTATAGTATCACGATTAACAAAGAATAAGTTATATAAATAGTTGGGTATGATGCTCAGCACTTGGAGCCATCATAATCAAGCACCTGTTTAAGTCTACTATGAGACTGCCACTTGAGCACCAGGTACGGAAATATTCCCCGGAAATAGTCCAACTTCACAGCGTCAACAGGCATTAGCAGATAAAAAATTGGTCAAGCAGTCGCTTAGAGGCAGAACTGGTGGACCAAAGATTACCACTCGGGCCTTTCACTTTACCAGCGACCTTGAGCCCAATCGTGTCTGAATAAAATCGATCCTCGACTTTACAGTCGCTAATTGTTGGCTGGAAGCAGTGAACCGCTTCTCGAGCGTCTTGATCCGCGCCTCAGCACTATCCACGGGGCTCGTGGCTCTATTGATGGTATCAATGATTGAATGAAGACGTTGCATCTCATCAATCAGAATATCTTGTGACTCGCCCAGTGCTTCCAATTTGGCCATGCATCTATCGAGGTTCTGCTCCACAAGCGTCTCTGTGAGCTTGTTCATGACAAAGTAAGAGAGGGTTAGTCTATGGGGCCAAAGCTCTAATATATATACCGCGTTTATCGAGGAAGATGTTTCAGGTTGTGTTTCAAAAGTCCCCTTTTATGCGGGGGACCCACCTGAGGGTCTTTATCTGAAACTGAAGGTACTCTAACAGGTACTAGCTAGATACTTTACTATGTACATAAATCTTTGACTGCCTCTGATTTGGCCCATTCGTCCACGTGGTTTACGAGTTCATCGATGCGGTTACCGGCCATCACTTCGCCAAGATGGTTTGAGGTGAATCCGCATCTGTGGTCTGTGACGCGGTTCTGAGGATAATTATAAGTACGAATACGGTCGCCACGGTCGGTAGACGTGACCTGTGCCGAGCGTTTATCGCGCTCCTCCTTTTGTTTTTCGATCCGTTCGCGGTCTGCTAGCCTAGCTCGAAGCACCATCAACGCTCTGGCCTTGTTTTTGTGTTGCGACCGTTCATCTTGACAGGTGACAATCAGTCCAGTTGGTAAATGGACGATACGCACCGCCGATTCAGTCGTGTTGACGTGCTGCCCACCAGACCCTGAGGCACGCATCACGTCGATCCGTAGTTCGCCAGGCGCAAACAGACGCTCCTCGTCAACAGTCTCTGAACCAGCAGACACATCAGGAAGCACTACTACAGCAGCGGTGGAGGTATGGATCCGGCCCTTTACCTCGGTAGCTGGTACTCTTTGAACTCGGTGGACACCTCCCTCGTATTGGAGTTTGGCATAGGCCCCAGGCTCTGTGATGTGGAGAATTGCTTCTGAAATACCGCCTTGATCGGTCTCGTGGATGGAAACGACTTTATTGGGCCATTTGTTTTTGTTGGCGTAATTTTGGTACATGGTGAGGAGATCGAATGCGAAAAGGGCCGCCTCTGAGCCGCCCACACCGGGCCTAATTTCAAGCAGGCATGGTTTATCGACAAACGGATTAGTGGGAACTAAGAGACCCTCGAGAGATTTGGTTAAATCGGTGAACTCTTCACTCAGCTGTTCATGCTCTTGTTTGGCATCTTGGGCCAGCGAAGGGTCGCTAAATAGTTCTTTAAGCTCTTTAATCTCCGTTTCCAGCGAGTTGTACTTTTCTAAAGTGTCCTTGATGGGCTGTATTCTTGCCATTTTCGTGGCAGCCTCTTGACAAAATTTATTGGAGAGCTCATTCTCGAGCTGCTGGTGCTCAGAGACAATACTCTCTGCCCTTTTCATCAGCATGGGGTGGATGCTGTACCATCTAAAATTAAGTTTTGCCCTTGGTTTGAGCATCAAGACACGGGCCTTAGACCCACCCACATCCACCCTTTAGCCCCATCCAACCCTTAGACCCCTTAGACCCATCCACCCACAGGATCCATCCCTCCAGCTGCTCTCCTGTTACGAGCACATACGAGAGCGCTAAAATAATACTAAACACATCGCGCGTGAAATTTGATGGTTCCTCAACCAACGCCTACCATTAAATCACCCAAACGGCAACGACAAATGACCTTCTCAAAGCGCAATCGCATCTATATACACAATGCCCTCCGCACGTCGTGCAACAAGCTCTTTGACCATCGCCAGGCGCAAGAGCTCAATATTGCGGGTGCTAGTGGCCTCTCGACGCCAATTACCGAGGGCGATGGTGTCAGCGTGGACTCCAAGGAGCGGCTCACGGAGATCGCCACCTCGATCCGGGGTATCAGCAGCGCGCTGGCCCAGGTTTCGCTCAGCCTCAAGATCACTTCTGTTGTTGTAGTGACCAAATTGAGCGATGACGAGCTCCCGCACAAGGCACGCGAGCTTATTGAGTGGTTCCTTGTGGAGCGCCCAGAAGTGACTGTGGCGGTCCAGGATCTTTTCAAGGACCGCAAGCAGTTTGATTACACCGGGATCAAGAAGCGGTTCCCCAACGAGATCCATCGCGTCAAATTTTGGAATACTGAAACGGTGACCGTGGAGCCCGATCGGTACGATATGGTCATCACCCTGGGCGGCGATGGTACCGTGCTATTTACTTCGTGGATGTTTCAGCAGATTGTACCGCCCGTGCTCTCGTTTGGCTTGGGCAGCCTGGGGTTCATGACTGATAATGATTTCAAGGATTTCCGGTCCACAATCTCCAATTACCTTGATAACGGCATCCAATGCTCGCTTCGGATGCGGTTTGCCGCCGTTCATTTGCGGGCAAAGTCCAAGCTTCATGCTGATGGTAAGCAAAAGGGGTCAGATGACCTTAAAAAAGAGATCGCAGCGGGCTCCGCACATTTGCTCAAAATGAGTACCCACGTGGTTGGCGAAGAGTTTGTGGTTTTGAACGATATTGTTGTGGATAGAGGGCCCAATCCCAATGTGACAATGACTGAATTGTACGGGAACTTTGACTTTATCACCAATATCAGTGCTGATGGCGTAGTTCTCTCGACGCCCACGGGCTCCACTGCATATAGTATGAGTGCCGGAGGTTCATTAGTACATCCAGATATTGGAGCCACGCTAATCTCGCCCATTTGTCCCCACTCACTCAGTTTTAGACCGCTTGTGTTGCCGGACTCCATGGTGGTGGCAATAGGCGTTCCATACGATGCCAGAGCATCCGCGTACGCATCCTTTGATGGTCGTGAACGCATTGAAATAAAAAAGGGCGACTTTTTGTTAGTTGCTGCTTCACGATTCCCCTTTCCAAAGATTATCGATTCAAGGTATACCAGTGCCACCTGGGTTAAAGAGCTTGGCGAGAACCTGCATTGGAACGAGGGTAGACGATTGAAGCCGTTTAATTGATAATGGGGTAGCTAATGGGGCAGCGTCGTTGGATCGCAACCCACACTGCCCCATACTGCCCCACACTAGCTCATCGCCGGCCGCGGATCGCGACTCCTCACCGCATGAGACGATGAACGTTAATTGTATTCAATACAAGCGTTACGATTTGATAGCGTTTGATTGCACTCGACTTGAGATCACTTACTATGGATCGCCAAATCTCGCCCGCTTGTCCAACCACACCCCATAAGTGGACGATTAAACGTTGATTGATATTTAAAAGAGATAATAAAAGCCTAAGATTGGTGGTAGCTTCTAGTATTGCTGGGTAGATAACTCTACATGTTTTATAGAGAATCGCGACTGCTTGTATCCAACCGGCAACCACACCCATCCACACCCCATGATTGAACTCCTGGAAAACGTCAAAAAAGCGTTTCAGGACGGCAAAGCACCGACTTGCGCCGCGCAAGAACCGCTAGAAAAATTCTTAAAGCCCGACCCCAAATTCAATACCCACTGGCTCGATATCTTGCAGCCGGAAATCGGTGATATAGTGCCTGATGAATATATTCCTTCGCTCTACGTTTTACCCGAGTTTGAGAACCGCCGCCGGCTTCAATTCAAACGGATCGGGCTGGAAGGTAAGCTCGGTAATGTCCACGAGGTGGAGATCCGTGCTGATGGCGCAGACAGCACCAACTCGCTCAGTCTGACCCGTCAAATGGGCCAAAAGAAGGATTTCGTACGTGGACGGAGCGGCAGATTGCCGTTTACCCCTGGTGGTCTCAATATTAGTGCCGATGGAGAGAAGCAGGCCCTCCGTCGTGACCAGGACGGCCTGTTTACGCACGCTCCTGGTCTCAGTAGAGGGCATGTGTTTGAAGGTAATACGGGCGCTGCGACCGCTGCAGAAGGTGAAGGAATCATTGAAGTCAAAGAAGAGGATGAAGAGGAGGATACTGAGGACAGTGAGAGCTCTGAAGATATTTATACCATTTCCACCACCCTTGCTGATGAGCAAACTATCGATCACCTGCTGCCAGAAGAGATCTCATTTGCCCGTAAACTCACGTCTGCCGGTGCCCCCTCTAAAGCCAAAGTATGGGCGCACGTTATTGATGTCACCCAGAAAATCGAGAACTTTGACCAAATGGTACCCAACCCCGCACGCACATGGCCATTCGAGCTCGACACTTTTCAAAAGGAAGCCGTTTATCACTTGGAGCAGGGCGATTCAGTGTTTATTGCCGCTCACACCTCGGCAGGTAAAACAGTAGTTGCAGAGTATGCCATGAGTATGGCCAAACAGCACATGACGAAATGTATCTATACATCTCCCATTAAAGCCCTCTCCAACCAGAAATACCGCGATTTCTCTCAAGAATACGATGACGTGGGAATCCTTACTGGCGATGTACAGCTCAACCCCGAAGCCTCGACTCTAATTATGACAACCGAGATTTTGCGCAGTATGCTGTACCGTGGTGCAGATATCATTCGTGATGTGGAGTTTGTGATCTTCGATGAAGTCCACTATGTAAACGACAGCGATCGTGGTGTGGTATGGGAAGAGGTCATTATCATGTTGCCCGATCATGTCAAGTTCATTCTGTTGAGTGCTACGGTACCCAACACCTACGAGTTTGCTAGTTGGGTGGGCCGAACCAAGCAAAAGAATATCTACGTGATTTCGACCCCCAAGCGTCCCGTCCCACTACGTCACCATGTATGGGCTAAAAAGAAGCTGTTTGAGATTGTTGATGAAAACGGCAAGTTCGAGGAAGAGAATTACCGAAAGTGCTCGAATTATATCCAAGGCAGCACCAATAAAAAGGGCGAGGAAATCAAGCCAGCAGCAGGGGGCAAGGCCGGCAACACCGGTAAAGGAGCCGGTGGCGGAGGAGGAGGAAAGGGCAACAAACAGCAGCCCAAGACCGGTCCCATGCGTCAGGGACCCTCATCTGCCCAGAAAGCCATGAAGGTTGCTATGGGCCCCCAACGTGGTCGTATGAACCAGGGAACCCCCTCAGCCACCGAGCTCCGCGATCTCATGTCGTACCTCAAGGGCGAGAGCTTGCTTCCCGCCGTGGTTTTTGTGTTTAGCCGTAAAATGTGCGAGCAGCACGCCATGAGCTTACGGTCTATGGATCTCAACACTGCCAAAGAAAAGAGTGAGGTGGTGATGTTTTTCGACCACGCGTGCTCGAGATTGCGCCAAGAAGATCGCGCTCTCCCACAAATCGCCATGCTCAAGGAATTTGCCTCTAGGGGTATTGGCGTGCACCACTCTGGTTTGCTGCCCATCATGAAGGAAGTAGTGGAGATTCTATTTGCAAAGGGTCTTGTTAAGATTTTATTTGCTACGGAAACATTCGCAATGGGCCTCAATTTGCCTACGCGTACTGTTGTTTTCTCGGCCATCCGCAAATTCGATAGCAAGTCCATGCGTAACCTCCTGCCCGGTGAGTATACTCAGATGGCTGGTCGTGCTGGTCGCCGTGGTCTGGACAAAACCGGTACTGTTATCATCCTCAATGTTGGAGATCAGCTAATGGCCAAGCAGCAGCTTCAGAGCGTTATTCAGGGTACCCCTACCAAGCTAACCAGCCAGTTCCGCCTCACATATACAATGATTTTGTCGTTGCTGCGTATCGAGGCAGTAAAAGTAGAGGATATCATTGGCCAGTCATTTAGCGAAAATGCCACACATATGCTCCGTCCCGATACCGAAAAGCAGATTAAAGCTATCGAGCAAGAGATTGAGGTTTTGCAAAACAAGTCCAAGAAATCGATCCCCGAGACAATGTACGAGCTTGATAATGGAGCCCGTCTCTACTCTGCGCTAACCACGAATATCTACCAAACGTTTGTTGCCGCCCGTAACCCCACCGGCCACCTGATTATCTACCGCGTCAATGGTCAACGTGCTGTAGGTGTTATCATGGGCCGCAGAGACCCCTTGTTTGTTGAGCCAATTACTGAAATCCCTCGCAAGACTAAGCACTCGGAATTGCCGTTCTTGCCATTTATCAAGGACTATGCGGACCAGATCACTATGCCCAGCAAGATGGTGAGCCGGTACTCCAAGATCGAGGTTCCTATTTCTGACGTGGAGCTCATTTCAAAGCATCGAGTCGACAAAAAGCTCACAACTTATAAAGCCATGAAGGTGTCTGAGCGCCTCAGAGGTATGCAGCAGTGTTATCGTGAAACACTCCTCAAAGATCCCGATTCAGAAGTAGACCTCAAGTTTATCAAGGCCATGAATGCGCAAAAGAATATCAAGGAGCGCAAAAAGTGTATTTCCGAGCTGCAATCGCTTGATCTTGGATTCTGCAAGCAGCCCAGTTTCCCTCAACTGTTTGGCGAGGCCCATGCCATCAATGAAAAGCAGCTCCAGGTGGGCATTCTGCGCAACAGTGTGGCTGTTATGAATACAGAGCTTATTCCCGATTACGAGCAGCGCGTGGGTGTACTCAAGGATGCCAATTATTTGGATGATAATCTTAATGTGCTGCTCAAGGGGCGCGTTGCATGTGAAATCTCCACTGGGTTTGAGTTATACCTGACTGAGCTGCTGCTCGATAACTTTTTGGGAACATATGAGCCAGAGGAAATCGTCGCTCTGTTGTCGGCATTTATCTTTGAAGGTGCTCGCGGTGTCGAGGAGCCCAAGACAGTTACCCCCAAACTGGACCGAGGTAAAGAGCGGTTGCTGGAAATTGTGGAATATGTGCATGAGCTTGCAGAGCAGCGCCAGGTGGCTCTTACTCAAGACGAGTCCGAATTTAGCGAAAAGGGCCGGTTTGCTCTCATGGAAGTAGTGTACGAGTGGGCTCGTGGCATGAGCTTCTACGAGATTACCAAACTCACAAGTGTCCATGAAGGTCTAATTGTTAGGGTGATTTCGCGTCTTGATGAGGTGTGCCGCGCGGTAATGAATGCGGCCCGGATCATGGGAGATGCCCAGCTCTACGATAAAGTATCGATTGCGCAAGAAAAAATCAAGCGTGATATCGTGTTTTGCTCGAGTTTGTATTTATAGATTATATGTACACAAATTAAATGACAACCTGACCCGGATCAACATAGGTTTCATTACTGTTAATGGGGCTGTAAAGGTACCAGCCTTGCAAGGCGTTAACAGCGGCACGAGTACGGGCCTCTTTGAGGGACGCACCTTGGCCTTCGCCCAGCTTTTTAGCGCCAGAGAATACACCAACGACATAGACTGGAGCGGATGTGTTGCGTCCAGTCTCGGCAATGAGGCGCGATACAGGGGCCTCGAGACCCTCACGATCGCACAAAACAGCGAGCTCACGGGTCGGTCTGGAGAAAACCATGAGCTGGCGGACATCCACGGAGCGGGGCCGGATGATTGCGTTGTGAATGAACTCGCGTACGCCATCGAGGCCGCGGTGTGTATAAACGGCAGCTACGAGCGCCCTGACAAAAACGCCCCTTGCTGTCTCGAGAGAGATACCGTTGTGAAGCTGCTGGATACCCTGCTCGACCTGCTCTTGAGCACTGGTGAACGCAAGACGGCCCAGGGCCTGTGAATCGTTGACATCAGCGAGGTACCGCTGAATAGAGGAGCGAGTATCATGAGCAATACCCCATAAGCTGGCGATACGGTCAAGTTGGGGCACTGATGTGTAGACTTGGACCAACTGGCGCAAAACTGGAGGGGGTAGCCTTGGGTAGAGGGCCATGAAATGCTCGTATACATGGAAAGACAGGAGGGTCTTGCCGAATCTGGCCAATCCAGCATTGTTTGAATACTTGAGGCTTGCAGTATCGCTCACCAGAGTACGAGCCAGCGTGCTTGAAGGGATATCTGTGAGGTCCAGCCTGGCGGCGAGGGCTTGGACTCCGGGGGATGCTTTAGCCGCTTCTTCGGGAATGGACTCGCCCTTTTGACGGATATGTTTTGAAGCATAGGCGGCAGCGCTCATCTGGCGCACAAAAGGCCGTGCTATGAGTGTGCGAGCGAGCATTGAAAAGTTTCTCACGTGAGTGAAATTTGTGGGAGCAAAAGTGGTTGGAGTTGGTTGAGAAAAGTGGTTGGAGGCGAGGGTGCCACCGCCGCCACACCGCCACCGCTCACCACACACCGCCACACATCCCACCAGTAAGCTCGCACCTAACTAAGCATCTTTTCATGGCAGGTCACGGTCCTATTAAAGGTGAAGCCTGGTCTCCCTCTGGCGGGTGGTACTTTATTCCCAAAAACTACAAATCCAACACCGTCATCGTACTCGGCGGCTTGGCTGTTGCAGGCCTTGCTACCGCCTTTGTTGGCTCCAAGCTCACACAACGCGCCAACCTCACCACTGAAGACGATGTGGTATCGCGCTGGAACAAAGCCGCCGGCACCGCTCGCAAAAACTCTGCCGTCAATCAAGTCGCTGGCAGCGCTTAGTTATTTAAGTTTGTAGGATCTAATCAAGTACCCTCCTGTGCCGTGTGTGTGGTGGGCAAATCATGCGAATCATGTGCTGTGCGTGAGCTGTGGTGTGCGATTGGGATGTGCGGTTTGCTCTTTCTCTTCAGTGCTTCATGTGCTGCGCTCTTCTTTAGCTGGTCAGCGTGGCCTTCTCTCGCCCTCACGTAATGGCTTCGTTGAACGACCAGCTCAACTCATTCAAAGCCAAACGTCGCGCCGCGCCCGTCCTGGGCAAACGGATCATCGACCATGGCGCCGATCCGGCGAAAAAACGGGTTCTTCCCGCCCAGAATATCCCCAAACCGACCATCATGAATGCCCACACAGGTACACAGTTTGTGCACGCAATTGAGTACATTAAAGAGCATGAGACGCCTATCTTACTCAAAGACCTCGAGAGCTACTTAGGGAGCCCCGTGGAACCGCTGTTGCCGCTGTTTAAACAGCACGCAAACGTAAGGTTGAGCATGAAAGACTCGACGGTCTGTTATGTGTCCAAATTCGATATTTATTCCGGCGACGATCTCCTCAAGCACCTCGAGCGCCAAAACTCGTTTAGCGGGGTACTTGTGAGCGACCTCAAGGACGGTTGGAGCGCCGCCGTCCCCACTATTAACCGTCTCGAGCAAGAGGGCAAGATTCTTGTGTTGCGTCACAAAAAGGACGATTCGCCGCGCGTAGTTTGGCCAAATATCGGAGGACCCATTAAACAAGTTGATAAAATGTTTGTGGATCTTTGGCAAGCGGCAAAGGTGCCCAGTGCCAATGACCTGCCGGGAACTCTTGAGAGTGTTGGGCTCAAGCCAAGCTCTATGGATCCGTCCAAGATCAAAACCGGCGCCAAAAAGAAGGATGGCGAAAAGAAGAAACGGAGACAGCACCACGGAAAGTTCACAAACACCCACATGCGCGGCGTTCTCAAGGATTACAGCGCGTAGCCCTGGTGCGCCCCCTGGTGCGCTCCTGCACTATCTAGCATTAAACATAATCATTAAATAAATTACTCTGCGCTCGCATAATACTCAAACAACCGCTGTTGGCCCTGGGTAAGCTGCTCCTTGATCACTCTAGCGGCACTTTCACTCTGCATATGAATATTCAGCAGGATTGGATATGCCTGTTTGCGCACTTGAACATTATCATCGGTGATGGCCGCTCTTACTGCTTCTTGGAGCTGGGGCGTAAACATTGCGGTTTTGGTAACCAGTTGCCGGATCGTCTTGAGGGCAAACAAGCGAGCACTTGTCTTGCCGGTTTCAAACACGTTTATCAAATCCTCAATGAACCGGTCAGTCTTGATATTACGTTCCAGTAACGCATCACGGGCTTTAGGGAGCTGCACATATTCACTTGTATCTGCAAGCTCATACCCTGAAATAGTGCATAGGCATTCCAGAACCCGAAGCTGATCAATCTGAGTGCTGAAACCACCGGCTTCCAGTAACGTGCGCACAAAAATAAGCCCCAGGTTTAGCAAATCCTCTTTAAGGCCCCGTTGCTGGCAATACAAGAGACTGGCCCTGGCAACTCTATCCTGTAACTGAGGCAGGTCATACCAGAGCTTGAATGCCATTGCATTTTCACTGCTGCTTGTATCGTCAATTTCACCCGAACCCCGGGCCAGAGAGATAAGTTGCACGAGACCTTGCTTGTTAATGGTGCAAGCCTCCAGCTGGCTTGCGAGTTTCTCAAACAGCTCCAAGCACTGGCCTTGTGATTTTGGAACAGGCGAGAATATCAGCCTGATATGCTCAACCTCATCACCAGTCTTATCGGGGGTATCGAGGGCACTTGAATTGTGAACCTTGAGCCGCCGCACCGCTTTACTGCTTTGGGCATTGGGCATATACGAGATTGAAACCGGGTGCAGCGAGCTAATGGGCTCGGCGAAAATAGCAGCTTTCTCTTTGCTTGATTCAACCTCTTCCTCCTCCTCCTCCTCGTCATTATCCTCTCGAGTATTGGCCTCATCATCAGCTTCCATGTTGATATCCTGTTCTTCATCGAGTCTCTGCTCCCCAAGAGACGCCGTGATCTCTGGGTCGGTTTTCTCGAGTGCGATAGCAGCCACCGCAGCAGCAACAGCAGATGGTGCGCGTTCTGCCATATGGCGCTCAAACTTACGCGCGTGTTTGGCGGCGATTTTTTCGTCATCGCTATCATCATCGCTATCAGTAGAATCGTCGCTATCACTATCGAACCCAATCCAATCAGCAAGAAAAGCGGTGATATCAAATGACAGGTCTCCAAGTCGATAAATCACCTCGAGTGCAGCTTTAGCCTTGTCTCGAAGAACCGGGCTCATGGGGATCCGGTCGAACCCAGTAAGGAGCCCGCCAAGTGCTAGTAACGCAGCTTCACTGACATCGTCGGCGTTTGCAATCTCAAATAGAGTATCAATGATTGCTCCAATGTTGAGCAATGGCTGGATAACTTGCACGGTGAGAACAAGCGCTTCAGCCGGTAACAAATGCACGGCCACATACATAACAAGAGCATGACCCACATAGCTTAGGGTAATAGCAACCAGATCAGCACTGGCAAACTTTTCGAGCAGCTCTTTAACTTGAGGGTTGTGGTCCATAGCTTGGTCAAATAAATAGTTTAGAGCTTTGCCAATGAGGTCAGGAGGAGGGATCGAGAGGGTACCTAGCCCTTTCATAGCTTCACCAGGAGGACGCTTGCCCCTCAAAACATACGAAAGAACATTGACACCCATGGTCATGGTATCTATGTCGTCGGAATCGAGCAAGTCACCAAGCGAGTTAAGTCTCGAGCTGGTCTTTTCGGTATCTTTATCCATTTGTTTGGCCACCTCATCGACCGCGTCTTTCATGGTAGCGCCATCCTCATTCTCCTTATTTGCAGGGGGGGTATCGGTAGAGGCATCGTCATTCTCATCTTGCGCCTGCTCCTTGCGTCGCGCAGCGGACTCTACCACTTTGGCCGCTTCCATGATGGCCTCTTTACTTTCAGGATACATTTTGACATATTCATCAAACTTGGGCTGCATCTTTTTTACGGTTTGATCGGCAATTGCTTCAATAGAGATATCGACTGTAGGCATACCTTTCAGCTCCGACCTCAGGGCCTCTTTAAACTCGCTGGCATTGGTGATTTTGATGTCCTTGTCAAACTTGCTGGGATCAAAATTACTCGCAGAATCTCCTTGTTTTTGTAATGCTTCACTCACTGCCTCACGAGCAGAGGCAACCAGTGTCTCGATAAGCATTCCAGCCTGGAACCCACTCGCCTGTTCTTCGGTATCTGAATCGGCATCTGAATCGGCATCTGGCTTTGTATTTTGCTTAGATGCCTCCGCGACGGAGCTTGAGTGCTCATTATTGGCATCTTGCTCATCTGCACCAGATTCCTGCTCTCGCGTCGAGCCGTTATTCTCTTGCTCTGACTTTTCACCACCAGCTGAGTTCATGGATACATCTTTTGTTGGCTCGCGCTCAATCGTTTCCAGCTGGCCAGGAGTAGCAGTGGGTTCCAAGGGCATCTCATCAATAAGTTTGGAGGCAGTCTCCAGAGCCGGAGCAACGTGGGCATTGGGCGCCACAACGCTACTGACCTTCACGTTATTCTCTTGCTCTGACTTTTCACCCCCAGCTGAGTTCATGGATACATCTTTTGTTGGCTCGTGCTCAATCGTTTCTAGCTGGCCAGGAGTAGCAGTGGGTTCCAAGGGCATCTCATCAATAAGTTTGGAGGCAGTCTCCAGAGCCGAAGCAACGTGAGCATTGGGGGCCACAACGCTACCGATCTTTACTGGAGTAGAGTTTAGATCTGCTGGATTAGATTCCAACACCTGATCAAACTGCGGTTTAGGATCACCTAGTGCTCGCGAAACGCGACGAATAATATCAGGAACATGGGCCTGCGCAGTGAGAATTTTCTTTGCAGCTGCTGGATCGATAGCTGATTGAGCCCGAAAAGACGATTGGGGACGTGCCTGAGGTGCCTGCGGCTGAGATTGCGATTGCGGTTGCGATTGGGCCTGTGACCTTATAGAAGTTGCACGACTTACTGGGCGAGACCGAGATTGACGCGATGCCTGAGATTGTTTGCTGGATACATGCAACTCAAAGTTATGGTCATACGACTCGAGTAGTTCCTTCGGCTGAGACCTGAGGAGTTGTTTCTTTGCCTGAGAATCCAAAGAGCTCCCCAGTTGTTCTGCCTTTTGCGGCCAGCAAGCAGCAAATAACCAAAACACCGAGCGGGTGGCCTCACGAACAGGCGCCTGAGAATCACTCAACCCGCGTTTAAGATCGCCCAGAATGACATCCACTGTCTTTGTGTTTTCGATCATAAACCTGATATCGGGCGAGTGGCACACAAACATGATATGGTACCACTTGAAAGCAGCCACACGAGCCGCTGCTAACTGATCAAAAACAAAGTTGTGGGTATAATTAATCACCTTGGTGTTCATTGAAGTATTCAAAACAAGCGAGCACGTAGTAATGTACGCGAGATTTGAAGTGATTTTCTTGGTACTCGACACGACATCGCACAAAAACTGCATATACGGGTCAATCAAGGCATCAAAGTACGATTTTAAAAGCTGCGTGCAATCCTTGACTAGGTGGAGGGTATTAGAGCACAGCGTTGTTCGCAAAGAATAAAGCCCAGCCTTGATTTCATGGGCCAAATGCTTGAGAGCCCACACGATATCCCCCGGGTAATCGAGGATATTGCCGCGAACGAGTGCCCTTAACCGATTCACGGCCTTGTCGCGTCCTTCCCAGTTGGTATCGGATTCTTTATCCTTGAACAGCGGTTTCATTGATTCCACAATTGACCTGAAATCAGCCACAGATGGCACATCCTCGGGTTTGATGGGTTGCAGCTTATAGAGAGGGTTGATGGTAATCTCATGGATCAATGGCGCACTCGAGCTGGGCGCTGAGCTGGTCGTCGAAGGGCTGGACGCGTTTGTGAACTTGCTTGTAGGAGCGCGGCCTGAGGGGCGACCCTCTGTGCTGTTCCCAGAACTGCCCAAACTAGCGCTCTCGCTGTTGTCAGAACTACTCGCCTCAGAATACCCGATTTTCGCAAGAACACCATAATCTTGAACTCTTTGTCGGTTTAGTTCACGAGCCAGATCGGCTTTAGCCGGCATAGAAGCACCCCTGAAGAACTTGACAAGAATAGTAGAGGCAGCTTCCCTTACGCCGTCGTCGTTATCCTTGAGCAGCCGGGTAATTACGGGTGTAAAGGGCTTGAATTTAAACGCGTTGTTGGAGTCAAGGCACACTTCAAGGAAAAGTAGAGACCCTCGGCGCACCAGTGGCTTGGAATGGCCGAGCCCATCCTGGATGAGCGGTTGCTTGACGAGGTCTGGAGCCGCCAAGAAAAAATTCATCAACGTGTGCGCCGCACGTACCTCGCTACTCGTGGGATCCTGGGGAGGCCGGTCATCAACCTGAAATCCTGTGGGTTTGAGGTAAGAAAACAAGATGGGGAGCACCGGCTTGGCAGTTTGGAGGATTTGCTGGTCTTGAAGTGCTAGCGCCCTGCGAGAAAGGTTATTTATAGCCCTAAAGGCGACTTCCTGCGCGGGATCAGAGTACTGATTATGTTTTTTGGCGTAAACGTCGGCCAATTTCTCAAAGTACTGGCCGTAGAGTGAGAGGTCAATTTTCCCCAGCTTTGCTGCTCTGTTTATTGCTTCTAGCGCGGGGATTGCCTCGTTATCGAGGGGATCTCGATCCATAACATCAAACGCGAGCATGACGCCTCACTTGCCACGGCGCGAGATATGAGCGGGTCTCGTATCCAACCGACTAAGTCGCGCGTCCTATCGATTAGATATGTGAGCGGTCAGCGTACCCAACCGGCTTAGTCCCTCGAGCCCGCCCACTCCGTGTCCAACCGGTTTACTCTCCCCACTCCCGTTTCCTTCTCCCTCCATGGCTCCAAGTCTCGAAGACTCGCTCTACCGGCTCAAGTTTACCAGCAAACAATTACGCAGACAAAGCCTTAAGGCTAAAAAAGAGATTGAGGCGGAGAAAAAGAAAATCAAAAAAGCAATCCAGGATGGTCACCAGGAGATTGCCCGTCTTCATGCCCAGAACGCCACTCGCAAAGATAGCGAGCAGGTGAATTTGTTACGACTTGCTTCCAGAGTGGATTCGGTAGCCTCGCGGGTCCAAACGGCGGTGACAATGCGCCAATTGTCCGGTAACATGGGTGTTGTGGTCAAGGGAATGGATAACGCCCTAAACTCGATGAACCCCGAGCAAATCTCGCTTGTAATGGACAAGTTTGAGCAGCAATTCGAGGACCTGGATGCCTCTGCTCGTTACTACGAGACCGCTACCGGTGCGACTGCCGCCACCGACACACCTCAGGAAGAGGTTGATCTGCTCATGCAGCAAGTTGCCGACGAGGCCGGTCTTGAACTGCAGCAAGATCTTCAAGCGCCTGCTCCCAAGACCAAGGTCACTGATGAGCAGCTCGAGGATAAACTCGATGAGCGGCTGAGGGCCTTGAGGGGATAACTTAATTTTGGGTTAGTGTGTATGGAGGTATGGGGTCATGCTTGGCCTCAGTAACCCACTCTAAATAGATATTTATCTTTCAAACTCGAGTGAGAAGTCTGGCAGAGCAGTACGGCTGGGTGATCTGGCTGGATGATCTGGCTCTACAGCTACCCCTGTGTACTTGAAATCTATAAAATCATTAAAACCCTCGAGAACTGGACATAAAGCGTTAAACCAGTACGGCAGGCGACCGCTACAGGCGTAGCGAGTATTCCTGTACGATAACTGCGGCCATAACTGCGGCCGCACGATATAAAGTGACCTTGCCAGCGTTTGCGGCATCTGGGACATTTGACAATCTGTGGTTAAATCTAGCAAACTAGGGCCATCTCAAGCCTGGTTCGGTTTCAGGACGACAGCGAGCCCTGGAGTGCGCAGCGACCTGCACTTACGCGAGTGGTGTTTAGCTAACGGAACGTGGACTTGATATTGAAGAAATTTTGTATTCTCAAGCATTTGGAGCTATTTCAAGCGCTCCTCCTCCTCCTCAAACTCGAGCATCGCTTGAAGCTCGCTTATATCTACACTGCCCTCAAACACTTGACAATTACGGTGGGCCTGTGCCGAGTACCTGCCCGACTCTAGCTCCGCCAAATGTGGGTCCCACTCTGCAAACGCTTCCAACTGACGCATGTCGCTATACAGCTGAGTATACGTCAGGTCGTCGCCAAAACTACCAATGAGCTGGAAATGAAGATTATTGCGTAGGTAGATACCTCGTTTATGCATCTGACAGAGGTAAAATAGAGATGTCCTCACACCTATGCCAGTAAATTGGCATCTCACAAGCGTCTCACAGAATTTACGTGTGGGCTTCAGCTGCTGCTCATTGATGAAATGGTCCCATACTGCATAGGATACAATCTTGGAATTCCCCAGCCGGTGGCATGCATTGGCCAAAACCTGCGCGGTGGTCATATCCGGCTGCAACCCCTGTTGGTGCAGGTACCGATACATTGCAAACACAAACAGTGAAGTGTATCGATCAAAACAGCCCTTGAGTATACTATTATACAGACTGGTGTGCTCATTTGGTTTGATGCTCCCCAATGTCTCTTGTAGCAGGTGATCCGGGTGCGCCAGCAGAGCACCGCCGCCGTCTGTGCCGGGGTATCGCCGTAGCGCGCGTAAAAGGTCCTGTAAATTGTCCAGCGAGTCTAGTAAGCTTGTTTGGAGAAGTTTATCTGGTTTGTTGGAGATCATTGGCTCGAGTTGGGCAAGCATCTCAAGGTCCCGCTCATTGGCGGCTAAAATAAATAGTTGGCGGACTGTCCATTGGGGAATACTCGTTTTAAGAGGTTTTCGGGCCCATATCTCGCATAAAAGGCTATACTGCTTGTCTAGAATCAGCGCTTGCACAACTTGGTTCCAGATTTGAGGCCGTAAAGAGTAGTTACTGGCCAATATGAGCGCCACAGCCTCTTCTGTAGCACCATGAGATATCAGAGCTACTATCTTTGAATCATCAAGGTCTTGAGTGTACCCATTCACTATTGCCTGCTCTAGAAACCCGTACTGAGCATGCATGTTGGCCTCTAGCTGAGCATCTAATACGCCCACTTTAGCTAGCTCTTGCAGGCCCAGGTACCGTTCCAGCGGGCTTTTAAACGATTGAATATGTGATTGCAGCGCTTTAATCGTATCTCTATGCAATTTATGCGATTTTCTATGGGTTTGAACTCCCTTGATCAGTCGCAGCGATTCATTAGCACTCCAATTATTACGTTTAATTGCTATAGCAGTAGGAAGCTCTGATTTTCGAGTCAAGATCCCCTCGAGGGCTCGCTTCATGGTTTTGACGAGACGGGTTCAAAGTCCTTGTCTGTGGCGTCAATTTAAGACTGTGGCTAAAAAAAGCCTTTGTTTCAGTATAACCCCCACAAGGTAGGCAAATGATGCTTTTTATTGGAATATTTGCATTTGCAAGTGCAAACGTACTCCGGTTAAAGGCCAGCCCGGCCGATTCGGGCCTCCAAGGGACCTATCTAATCGAGTATACCAGTGGTTCGGCCCACTGTGCCATGTTTGAGCCGGTCTTTAAAGAAGCGGTAGAGAGTGCTGCCCATCTGCCGGTGAAATTTGCCTCAATCGACTGCGATACTTACCCTCAACTGTGCAAATACGAGGCCCAAGACTTGCCGGTCCTTCAAGTCTGGAGAAACGGTGGTCGTGAACAAGAGTTGCGACCATCCACACATTCTGCACCTGTGTTGTACCAGTTTTTCGAAAAAATCGCCGATGGGCCACTGCCCGAACCCATTAAGGAGTACGATGATGAAGGAAACATGCTAGCCGAGCGTCTTTCCCGCAAGTATGAGCCCTATACTCTACAACAAGGCGTGCCTATTCCAGTCTATCCCAAACAGTTTGACCCTATCTTTGCAAAGGGTGAGGTTGTGCTGCTCAACACTGAAAATTTTGAGGAAACAATCACCAACAGCGGGCAGCCATGGATGGTCAAGTTTTATAGCCCCAAGTGCCCTTACTCTCGAGCAATGGCAGCAGAATGGCAACGATACACCGATACAGGCCTGTTTAATATCGCCGAGTTTGATTGTCTGCAGGATATCAACTTTTGTTTAGCCAATGGCGTCCAATTCTGGCCTACAATCATGTACATTGATGGCAATTACCGTCGAGAATACACCAGCAATTTGGAGATTCCGCAATGGGAGTCGTACCATCAGATGCAATCTGGCGGTCAAATCGTCCCAACAAAAGATTACAATGATATTAAGAGTCTTATCGATGGTGCCGCCTCCAAGGGGTATGCCTCGTTTCTCTATTTCCACGACGATGCAACTGTTTCCGAGGACTGGAATGCGTTGGTTAACCAGACTTCAATGTTTTCAGATGCCCAATCGGTTGTTTTGCGCACCAGCGATGAACAGGTTCGCCAGGAGGTGGGCCTCAACTATGCCGGCACTAATCTCGTGTTTGCCGGTAAGACTGTTGATGATAGCGATGAAGATCAACACTATTACCACACTTTTGATTTAGGGCATGATCCAGTCACCATCCGCGATTATGATCGCGTTTCAGAGTGGGTTAACCAGGTCCGGTTTTCACAGCCTGTCCTGCTCAACAAGGCCCAGCTTGACGCAATTAATCAATATGGAGATTACCATGCAATTTTGATTGCCCACAACACGCGCCATGACAAGTTCAAGAGCCTTCGTAAAGCTGCGCGCAAATCGTATGAGGCCGGGCTCGAATGGCAGAAAACGGAGCAGCAGCGTCTACGCGAGACTCGCAAGCAAATGCACCAGGATCTCAAGGCTCAGGGAAAAGTTAACCAGTACCGCAAAGTGTATAATACCCCCATCGATGTACCTTTCCGCGCCAACATCTCTTATAGCTACATCACCAAAGAGCAGTGGGATGCCCAATTTGGAGATCTTATCGATACCTCTAATCACGAGAATGGAGACATTGTCTTGGTAAATCTCGCTCAGAGCCTCTATGCTGATGCTATCGATGGTGTAAAGCTCGAGTCATTTGATCCAGACGTACTGGTTCATAGTGCCAAGCCAATGCTTAAAGGGTCTGGTTTATCACCTGTTGAGCGCCCTCCCGTTAATTTTGTGGTCAAGTTCGATACCGGCGACCGCTTGGCGCTCCTGGGTTCCGTCAACTGGGCCGTATTATCTGGAGTGGTGGTGATTGTAGCTCTGGTTCTAGTCAAGGCTATCTTAAAGTTCAGAGGCAGATCATATGAGCATTTGCCTGAGAAGCTGGATTAGTGTGCTCCTGGCTAAACTTGATCCAAATTTTGTTATTCTAGTTGCAACATATTTAAATTTAATGAATTGTGATACGTGAGGAGCCTGGCTCTAGTGGCTAGCGAGTGCACAAGAGCCGACATTCAGCAGCCCAAGCGTATTTCAGATTACCTTCAAGCCGATTGACTCCCATTTCACTAAAGCTTGAATGAAACGGGAGAATAGCTGGGTCTCAAGGAGCACAGTGTATACCGAGAAAGTCCACTGAACAACTTACAGAGGAGGCTCTTAACTGTGGGAAACAAGCTCTCGAAAACCTGCAGGCATGGCCCATTAGCATTAAGGTATGACGCACATAAGCGAACTTCTATGCTTGGTGAACTCAAAGGAGAGGTTTATAGTGCCGTGATATATTCTGCGTCTAATGTTTCCGGCTCCATAGAAAATACTCGACGTACGTACTAAACACGACACAAATCTCCGCTATGATGGCCGCTCAGAATGTTAAATATCCACCTGGGTTTGTTTAGGGCTGACAGACTCGCTGGAATAAGCTGCGCTATTTATTACAGGCTCTTCGTCCGTAAATTTAATCTCATTACCTGTGCCTGTCTCTTGGTAGCCCTCGGATGTTGAATCCAAGAGAGCTAAAGCGACCATAAAAAGGACAAAGCTACCAGTTCCGCCAATTGCTAAGCCGGTATTGTGGCTCACTAATGCTGCAAATTCCGCAGAGCCCGCGTCCCGGATCGATCGAGCACCAAGCGTACCAATCAGGGCCGATGGGACCCGGATCGCGTCCTTTACAGCCTTCTTGCTGCTAAAAAGCCCACCGCCCTCGACCCACTCGTTACCAACGACGATCACTCCGCTGAATCCCATACTTTGGAGCTCAAACACCAAAACATCATCGGGGCATTTCTTGCCCCCGCGGCGAACCATAGCAATCGCCGGCTCCGTGCCATTCCAGTGGTCTACATAAGCAAGGTCAGTGCACCCTATACCTGTTATATTAACCACTTGAGCCTCGCGCCGAGGATCAGACATTGTGCCGAAATGCGCATGGCCCGTATAGTAGCCAGGGATCTCAAAGCCCTTGACTGTGATCCACGATCTAAATAGCCAGATATAGTCGTTAATGAGGGGTAACCAGACCACAAAAAGGATGAAAGCTCCGACAAGAACTTTGCGAGTTGGTGGCATTGATAAGATAACCGAGAATTGGTTGCTGATGTAATGACTGTCATGCAGGTACGCTCGACCGTATGCTTGACATTTGAGCATCCGCTTTTGGGCATAGTTTATGTTTATCTAGCTCTATTTTAAAATTTGCTTCCAGTAGTTTGTGCACTAGCACCTTTAGGGCTGACAGGTTCGCTGGCATCAGGTTCGCTCTTTGACGCAGGCTCTTTATCGGCCCGTCTGGCGCTCTTGGGTTCGCTCTCGTCGAATGCGATTGCCATAGCCAGAGCTGAAAATATAAGGGTGAAAAAGGTGCCGAATATGCCAATGGCTATGCCGAGTTCATGGCTCACCACTGCTATAAACTCCGCATAATCCTGGGAAGAGAGGCTTTTAGCAGCGACTTTACCAATCCGCACTGAGGGGATCTTTATCCCATTGCCGACGTCCTCATTTCCGCTGCTTATGGGTCTCCGATCAAAATTTGATCCGCTCAACACGATCACCCCGCTAAACCCCAGATCTTCAAGAGCACCGATCAGAGTCTCGTCCACGCCCCCGCCCGAGGGGATCACTGCAATTGCCGGCTCCTTGCTACCCCAGTGCTTCAAAGACTCGATATTAGGTCGTGGCCATCCCCGAATCCAGACGAGTTGGGCCTCGAGCCGGGGAGCAGGCATTGAACCAAAGGTGGCAGAACCTGATCTGACCCCCGCGAGCTCAAAGCCTTTAATAGTGACCCACGGTTTGATGTACCATTTAAAATCGTTAATATAAGGAAACCAGACCGCAAGGAGGACTAGAGCCGTACAAGTGATGCCCACGACTATCTTGACAATCGCACGCATTGATAAGATAAGGCAACGCACCGAGTGGGTCCATAAATAGGAGGGCAGTTCTAGTGCGCTCTACTCGATTATATGTGCTCTACTCAATCGTATAGCCTATGGTGTGATCTTTTAAATGCCATCACTGACTGCCTGCCATCTCTTGGGCTGATTGGCCATGGCCTCCAAGACTCACGCGTAGAGCCCCAAGGCTCTCCATAGTCTCGCTGTCAATGTAGAGACAAGCTTCATAGTCTTTATAGTTACGCAGACCATACTGATCCCAGGTATGTACTGGGAAGGTAAAGCAGTACGTTGGGTCCATGTAGAGCTTTTTAGAACGCAAAAGTTGAGTACTTTTCTTTTGTTTTCACATCTACTGAATGGTACCGCTTTAACTTCATCAAAGTTCAAGTCAATCTCGCTCAGTCGGTGGCCCACGTTAAAGTACCCGACATTGCAGTTTGTGGTGACCGAGTGGAAAGCCATCAGAGCGGGAACACGAGGGAGTTTCATGATGGGGTGTAAGAGGTTTGCGGAATCCAGACTTTATATGTCACGGTGTGCTGGGTCACTTTGCTAGGTCACATCACCGGCATCGCCGGTCACATACTGGATATCACCACTCTCTTTTACAAGCAGAAGCGGCACTCCAGGTCAAATTTATAAGCAAACTCTTAAATTCAAGTACACAAGGGAATTGCCATGACCATGCCTGCTAGCCATGCGACAAGCCAACCCCCGACAGTATGCTCTTGGTGGGTCCACTAGTGGTGGTTATATTGCGGTATAGACAGCTACATCAAGTCTCCAGGCAGATATATATGTACTGCGTGTACAGAATATCTCTTGCGAGTTAGTCTGAGTCCACTCTAGCCAGGCCTACCCAAACCTGTCCGGTGGTCGAGCTTCCTAGCAAGTAATCAAGTGCCAGTAGAGTAGTTTACAATCACAGGTAGGTTGTCATTTGTATATTCGCTGGCCCGATACATGATTACGCCAAGATCAGTCCAGCTCTGGGCTAAAGGCGGCACAAGAGTATGCTGTGACGACTGATGAAGCTAAAGACACGACGGCAGCAATGCAGCTTAACTTATTTTAGTACCTTAACTTATTGAGATTGATTAATCGTGGCTCACCGAGTCGTCTAGCAGGTCTACCACGGTCTACAACGGTCTTGGTAGTTGTGGATCAGCCTTTGCTACTTTCCCTGTGAAACTACCTACAAACCACCTACAAATTAAACAATGACTACTCAACAACTGAAACGATTCCTGAATCCAACCGTTGGGGTTGGGTGATCGCCGCAAGCTGGTCCCAGGTGGATCGTACCAGATCGTGCCCAGGCGAGAGCGAGAGGGCGAGAGGGAGAGCCCTCCAAGATGATTGCTGGGCAGTTATATGGATCACCCCTGGATCGGTCTTGGCCTTGGCATACTCTGTAGATGATTGACAAGTCCATACCCGATCTATAGACGACTGAAACAGAGCTCACTCCACTCACCACACTACACTCGCATTCAGTTGCTCTACCTCTTCCACTCGCATTCATCAGCTCTACCTCTTCCACCTCACCTTGGCTGCATACGACCACGTGATACCCCACATTGATTTAAAAGCCTCAGTTAGTCACAAGCTGATCTCACTCTACAATGCCCGAAGGGAATCAGCCAAGAGCGGGAATTTTTGGATGGTTTGCCGGGGAGAAGGCTGTTCCTGCCAACGCGATCAGTGATGAGCCTGTTGAGCGGATGCACGACTTCCCAAAGCGGCAGGACCGCCCCCGCAAGGACTCCTCGAGCCTAACCCATGACGAGGCGCTCAACATTTCACGTGCAAACTCCACGCGCGGGCAAGAAATCGCTGCGGGTAGTCCCTTGAGCCCGAAACTTGGGCCCCAACGAGGCCGATCCAACTCAAAGTATGAGAAGCTAGGGCTTATGGCTGCGTATAGCGCCGGGCCAAGCAGTTTTTAGGGGCGGCGATGTGACGTATTGGTCGATGCAGTTGACCAGCCGGTCGATAAATCGGCTGGCGCAGCTGATCGCCCGGTCGATATATCGGTCGGTGCAGTTGATCGCTCGGTCGGTCGCCGTTAGTGAGGATGGTGAAGGCGTTAAGAGGCGATGGGTGAGGAAGAAACCGGAGAAACTGCTGCGACACAGTGATCAGATCAGAGGGTTCTGGTCCCGTTGTGATGCGTGCCGTTCAGGGAGCGGTCGAGCCACCCACAGAGCCACCTACAGAGCCACTTACAGAGCCACACTTTACCCTTATTCTTGTCACGGACTTTTTCCCACAGACCCTCACGGGCTCTCATACACAGGCTCTCACTCCCTCTACTCAGCTCTCATCCCTACGGGCTCACCCCACACCTCTCCTCCACCTCCACCCATCTCACCCCTCTACGGGCTCAGGCCCACCCCAATTTAGCATTTAAATTATTAATTTATTGAATTATTAAAGTATTAGAATATTACAGGGAAATGAAAATGAAATGGAGCTCACGCAACGGCTCAACCAGCTCAACTCAAAAACAGCAAAAGCGTTGCTTCTTTGCCGTCTCCTGAGCAGCAGGGGGAACAGCACTTTTTGTAGGGGTCTCCACGATATTAGGGCGAGTAGGCTTAGAAAGAGGTTGTTGGCGTGATTGCTTTGCTCTCCGCATCTTGAGCCAATCATATTGACCGTCATCCTGCTCGCCAACATATGCGAGTGCTTCATCCAGTAATCTGCGCAAATAGTCATAGTCTGGGTCTTGGTCAAACGCTAGCGACCGCACGTATATCATGTACTCTTGGAATTGCGGGGGAAGCCCGTCGCATAGGGTCGCCAGCGGCGTCGACTGTTTCTTCTCCCCAATCCGCTCGTACTTTTGCTTGTTGGTACCTGCCTTGAGGCCTTGCCATGGCAGATTTCCCCGGGCAAAGTACAGCAGCACATGACCAAGCGACTCGAGATCGTCGCGGCGGCTCTGCTCACGACCCAAATGGGTGCTGATGCTCATGTAGCGAGCAGTGCCGCTCAATGCCTTGCGTTCACGATACGGAATATGCTGCTTGGTCACCGGGTCCCGGTACTGCTTGGCCATACCAAAGTCAACCACATACACAAGCGAGGCATTCTTGTCGCGTCCAATTAAGAAATTGTCGGGCTTAATATCGCGATAGATCAGGCTATGCTCATGGATCGTCTGAACTCTATCGATCATCTGCTTGCCAACCATAGCAACCGTCTTTACGCTGAACCTACGGCCACACCAATCAAAAAGGTCTTCGAGGCTGGGCCCAAGCAGGTCTATCACCAAAATGTTGTGCAGCCCTTCGCTACCGAAAAAATATACATTCGGGATCCCGGTGCACCCGTGTAGCGCCTTGTAAGTGCGGTACTCGACCCTTAGTTGCGGCGTGTCGGTTTTGCGCGGCTCAAACTTGATGGCCACCTGGTGGTTATTCAGAAGGTTCATTCCCTCGAAAATCACCCCAAATGAGCCCTCGCCAATCTTCTTCCCCACGCGGTAGTGTACACCAACAACATAGTTGCCAGTTCCGCTCATTGTGTGCCTGCTGACGTGATGGGGGGAGGGAGAATCATGAGGCCGGACTTTAGCTATGTAGTCGAGAAGAGTATTGTACGGTTAGCTCGAGTCTGATTGTCTGCAGGTTTGCTGATTTGCCGGTTTGCTGATTTGCTGGCCTGAATGGCGCATTTTTGGCCCATTGTCAGGCGCCATTGTCAGACGTCTGGCATGCAGCCTGTATGCAGGTACTTTTCGTCAACCATATTTGTTGGGTATGTAGGCGTCATTACCAGGCTATGAGTGATTCTTCCTGTGGTACTCTTATGATTCTCTTGGGTTTATATAGTTATTAGTAGCGCTGGCTTTCGAGACTGTCTGCTTTCAGGCCGTATACCGGAGTGATTGACTGCCTGATTAGGTAGTCCCAAATACCGATACGTAAACATGACGCCAGGCTGCAGGGGTGGGGGGTTAGGGGGTGGTCAAGGGTAAGGTTGAGCAGGCAGACTGAAAGCGGGCCAAAAGCACGCCAAAAGTAGGCCAACAGCACGCGTTGGCAAGCATCAACACTAGCATCAACAGGCAGACACCAGGCAGACCAACACTAGCACTAACAGACAAATTCAAAGGCACCTAAATAGACCAGCAGATAGATTAGCAGACTGACAGACTAACCGACTAGATCACCACCTAACAGCTACATAATAATCTCATTCTTGACATCTGTCTTGATGTCTTTATGAGGGAGCACAACAGAGTTTTGCACATGGACCTCATCTCTAACCGCAACTTGCTCAGCAAGAATGGTGGTTCTGGGAACCTTGATGCCATCCTTAATCACACGGCTAGCATACTCATTGATACTAATAGGGCTTCCCTCGATACGGGCCCATTTGCCGACCTTGGCACCAGGACACAAAATAGATGAAATGACCACGGCATGGGGTTTCACCTCAGCACGAGGAAACAGCACCGCATCACGAATACAGGCGCCAGCACCAACCTTCACGCCGGCACTGATGGTGACATTAGGACCAATAGATGCCGAGGGGTCGACACGGGCCTTGGGATCAATGTAAACAGGTGCGCGGATGTTGGGGCCAGATGCAAGCTTCTCGCCACAACTAGAGCTATCGTCAAGGTACAGACGATTGGCAATCAGGGCGCTCGAGGCATCCTTGACCTGACGCCAGTAACCGGTAGTGGTATAGACGTAGAGCGTACCTTCGTCGGCCAATTGAGGAAGCAAATCGGTCTCAATGCTCAGCTTTTCACTTCCATCTTCATCATCCTCATCATCAATCGAGACCTCAGCAGCCTGCGTCTCGTGCTTGTGCTTGGCATCGGCGATATCCTTGAAAACAGAGGACCGGAACAAGTAAAGGCCAGCATTGACCAAATCGCTGAATGCAGAGTCGGGCTTCTCGACATAGTGGAGTACTTTGCCGTCCTCACCGGCAATAATTCCTCCAAACTGGGGAGAGATCCCCTTGGCGACTTTGGTGCCCATAATGACCGCCTTGGCATTGGTGTGGGCGTCCAGCTCGTCGCTCAGAGTCTTGAGCGGTACACTCGAGCATACATCTGCATTAACAACAAACACTTTCTCGGGTTTGCCTCTCAGAATTTGGTCCCTAAAGTGATAGAGGCCACCAGCGGTACCCAGAGCCCTGTACTCGCGGAGGTACCGCAACTGGACATCGGGATGACGGTGATTGACCTCAGCAATGAAGTTGTCAAACACGCTGTTCTCAAAGAATCCAATCAGCAAGATCTCGTTGATGGGCAGCCCACTCTCGACGACCCGGTCAACGACATGGCCCAAAAGAGGCTTGCCCCCAGCGGGGAACAACACCTTGGGTGTGGAGAGAGAAATAGGACGGAAGCGAGTACCACGAGTATCGCCTCCTACAAGAATAACTGCTTTAGTGGACATTGGATGATTACACGTGGTGGGAGGTCAGCAATGGTGGGTCGACCAGCCACAGGCGATGGCAACGTGCCGTGGATGTGTAGCAGCCCACACACCTAGATAGTTGATTAGGTTCGTGTATGATAGCCACAGACCTTAATAGCTAGATAATTGAGCCTACGAACGCAGCGTTGCGTAGACTTTAATATTTAGGTAGGCCGCATCGCCAGCCGCTCACTATGTATTAATGAAGGTATATATATGCATCGTTTATGCTCCATTGAGCTGCAACTTTTGTTGTTCACGCGCCCATTTCGCAGTCTCGCGAGTTGCGGGAGACAGCTGGCGGTCTTTGGCCTTTTTAATCATATCAGAAACCCACTGCTCACTATAGTGGTGCACAAACTTACGGTCAGGGTACATGGACGCAATATCGCCGAGTAAACCAACGGCACTGCGCAGGGCCTGCTCGCTAGCCATGATTTCGGGGTCCTGCGATACAGCATACAAAAACTTGAAAATATTGGCAATGTAGCCAACAAGTTTTTGAGGCTCTTCGCGGAATCCAGCCAGCACACCCACATATGCATCAAGCAGGGCCTCGCGCAAGCTAAAGATGTAATCGAGCATATCGTTGCTGGTCTCAGCAGTGGGCTGCAACTCACCACCGGCCTGGAGGAATGTAAAGGTGGCATTGAGGTATGGCTCGAACCTGGTGCCGATCGAAGCGGCGATATCACCAATGCATGACAATACAATGGGTTTGAGGTCACGGGGAGCTTCGTCGCTCTGCAAAATTGTCATAAACTCAGCCATGATAACATCGCTGTATTGTGCCAAGTCAGCGCCGATAGCATGCGAAATATCGGCAATGAGACCCACCGCAGTACGGGCAGCTGGGAACTCAAAGTCCTTGAGAGCCTGGACGATAAATGGCATGAATGCAGGAGCAAACCGGCCAAACTGCTCGTCAATCGCACCAGAAACAGCGCCAATAGCAATAAAGACATCCTCATCTGTCATTGAATTGGGCATGCGGTTTTGCAAAAACTGCAGCAGCAAATGCATCAGCTGCTCGGCGGCGGGGGCAACTTGGCTACCAACGCGACGAATGATATTCGTGAGTAAACCAAGTAAATTAGTTTGCAATTCCGCAACATTCATACCATCCTCAACCGAAACAACCTGGCTCTGGAGCTGGAGCGACTTTTGCAATCTTTCGATAACAGTAGAGGAGAGCACCATCACAAGTTCTTGGGTGTCTTCTGGAGAGTAGAGCACCATCGTGGAGAGGGCCTCATAGGCAGAGGTACGACTACTATACTCGTTATCATCACGGCTAGACGCTTGGACCAATGCTTCAATGAGCTGGCGGTAATATGGGCTCATTGGGCTATTAACACCATGGGGGATAGGCGAAGAGTGAACAGTCAGGTTCATAATACACCAGCAGCAGTTTGTGGAGACCTTTGGAGTATCAGCAATACCACCAATCAGTACTTCCACAATCTTGGGCAGCAGCTCGGCATTGATTGCGCTGGGGATAATATCGGCGATACGACCAAGGCACCAAGCAACTGTGTCACGCACCTGGGAGCTAGCATCCTTCATGAGGCGAAGCAAAGGATCAATTGCCTGACTGATAACTTGGGCAAGTGAATCAGGGTTGGGGCCATCCAAAATCGAACCAAACGCCAAGACGGCAGCCTCGCGCTCAGGCCAATTGGAGGACTGGATATTTTGTGAAACGTACTGGAGAGCCGGTTCTACAATGGCATCTCTAACATTGAGTGCAAGCAGCTGCAAGCAAGCACCGGCAGCCATTGTGGGGCTCCAATCATCGTCGTCGTTATCATCGGTGCGAGTTAAAAGACCCAAAATTGCCGGCAAAATCACTGGCAGAGCAGCCTGAGCAAAGTGGTAGTTCTTTGCGGTGGGGTGCTGGGTAGCCTGGAGTGTGTTTTCTTCCTCGCTGACCGTGCTCCAAAATTCAATCGCCATACAAATGACATTCTCATCCGAAGAGCGCATGCCTTCAAGAGTGAGTGCGAAAAGCGCCTGCTCCATGTACGGGGCCATGTACTCATAGTAGAGGGCCATGATACGACCCAGTGCACCAAAAGCAGCAGTCTGAAGCTCGGTTTGTTGTGCTTGTGTGGCTTCGCAGACAACTTGCATGATGATATTGCGCTCTTTTTCCCGATCAAAGTTCGCGTGAATAAACTCGAGGCTATTGACGAGGGCATTAATGGCAGCAAGCCGGACTTGGGGGCTGGGCTCTGTGGATTGAGCGCCCTGGATAGTTGCAGTCAAAAGAGAGTCCATTTGAGCAACGAGGCCGGCATCCTGGGGATCAGCACCCTCACAAATGAAGCCGATCGTCTGCAAGCACGCTTTTTTGGTATCGTCTGCTTGGTCGGGGCGAGTGGCCTGGATAAGGATCTGTGGTAAATCGGTCCACTGGTTGAGGGGTAGATCAATACCGGCAATAGCAGCAATGAGCTGGGCGCCGGCACGGCTGACACTCGGGGGCGCTGTCAAAGTTTGAAGCGCCACATCCTGGAGTCCTTTGCGAAGTTGGGGGTCCAAAGCAAGATAGCGCTGTACGTACATTTGCTGGGCACGCGGAGTTTTGGCCACGAGCTGATTCTTGAGCTCCAAAGCGGCAAGAATGCGGGTGTCGACGGCGTTGCTGTCCTTTTGGAGCTCCTGGGCCAGGAACTTGACGTATTCGGGGAAGTTTTCTTTTGCAAGAGATGAAAGCTGTGCCTGGGCAGCCGCACGGGCCTGTGCATCCGTAGCAAAGCCAGCAGTAGACAGCAGCTGGCCAATGTCCATTTGTTTGCAAACAAGATTACCTAACCGAGTTTATGTACACACACATGCAGAAGTGTGTGTGCCCTAAAGCTTTGATTTATTTGATGGTGGGACTTGTGGGTTTTAATGGCTGCTGGTTTATTGCTTGAGATATTATTGAGAGTAAAGGTATCCCGGGGTTCGCGGGTTTGAGGTGCTCTATCATTCACACTCGCGTTACCATGGTAATGTCATCAAGGCCAAAAGCTTGTAGTTCCGTTAGCTGTATGCTTGTAGATATTCGCACACTTTGAGTATAAAATTAAATTATTTATCATACACTCTTATTAATTGCTAGCTAGAGTCTGTACTAGGCACGAGCTAATTTCCCTAAGGGCCCACCCGGGGTATATCACATTTTGGGATCCACAGGGCGCGCCGAGTATAAAACCAGAGCACGCGCCCCCTTTTCTTCACCCACTCATCTCCCTAATGGATCTCTTTAGAGCAGGACTCAATTTCCCCATTACTGAATACGCGTTTAGATTCGCACACGACCTTACTGCCAATATTATTCGCAGCGGTCCTGTTCCCAAGCATATCGCTTTTGTTATGGATGGCAACCGGCGCTTTGCTAAAAAGCATGGACTAGAGGCAGGCGAAGGCCATTACGCTGGCTTTGAGACATTCCTGAGAGTCGCCGGTGCATGCGCCCAGGCCGGTGTCCATACCGTTACCGTCTATGCCTTTTCCATTGAAAATTTTAACCGCAAAAAAGAAGAGAGCGATCTCCTATTCGGCATGATGCGCACCAAGATCTGGGATATGGTAAAGGACCAGAACGGAATTGCTCATCGAAATGGCTGGCGGATCCGGATCCTAGGGAACCGCGCCATGCTTGAGGGCGATATCTTGGAAAGAATCGAAAAGATTGAAGAGCTCACACAATCCTACGATAAGATGGTGGTCAATATCTGTTGTCCTTATACATCGCGCGACGATATCGCCCAGGCCCTGAGCCATACCTCCGAGGAGATCCTTCGCGACGAGACCCCCACCACCACTCCTGGTTTCGAGCGCCAATTGTACACCGGAGAATCTGAGCCGCTGGATATTCTCATCCGTACCTCTGGCGAAACACGTCTGAGCGATTTCATGTGCTGGGAGTCGGCCCCATCAGTGCAAATCGCCTTTGTGCCCACCTTGTGGCCAGAGTTTAGCGTATGGGAGCTCTATGGGATTATTCTCAAGTGGTCGTATCGCGAAACTCGTCAAGAAAAACGCGGTTCGTTACGTTACGACCAGCTCCCAGAGGCACCTCCGGCCATCAGCGTTAGCGATGCCCGTAATCGCAACTAACGGGTCTTGATACGAGGGTGCAGAGTTTGAGGTTCAGAGGTTGATGTGGATCCCGATGTTGATGCTGATGTTGGTGCAGTCTTGGTGCTCGATGATTTCTTCTGCTGTTTCTTTTTGGTCCCGGATGGCTTTTTCTGCTGCTGCTTTTCTGCCACCAGCAAACTGTCATTGGCGACTGGCTTGGAGACGTGTTTTTTGGTATTTTCTATTCTTCTCGCGTCGTCTATTTTGCTTCTATAGCTTGCATAAACAACGATTTCTGCAACTAGAACCACCAACGACCCAAAAACGGCCAGCAAAGTCCGCGAGGCCGGATCCCACCAGCGTGCCCAGTACCAGAGCGCGAACCCGACTGCAAAAACGCTCACTGCAAAATTCAGAATGGTTGTTAGCTCTTCCTTGACCTGTTTTGCGTCGCTACCTCCAAACATAGGCCCAACCTCATCTTTAAGGCCTGCCAGTTGGCGGTATTCTTTTTCTTGGGCCTCGACGCGTAACCTGTTCATGAGAGCAATGTACTCTGGTGATTTTGCCGGTTTTGGTTCTGGAGGATCGAAATAAACCCCGGACCCCCGGACCAGTTCGACTAACGGCACGCCGACCGCTAAAGAGATCCGAACAAGCAGCCTGTGGTCAATCCATGTATCACCAATCTGTGCTTCTGGGACCTGGTTTGTTTCTTTCCACTGGCCAACAGCCGCTCGAACCCGATCAGTCAGTGTGAGCTTCATGTGTGTAGCCCCTTGGGTGGCGTCGCCCAGAGGCGTAAATAATATTCCATATGCAGGTGCATACATCTTCCCCAACTTTGAGATCAACCGGTTGTACGTCATTCCATGTGCTTGTTTATTCAAGGATTTTCCCCTCTAAATTGAGAAATTTCGTTTTTTTCCCCCCTCGTCCACTCTGCGTTGCTAATTCGCTATTTATAAACGTATATTGCTAATAAGTTGCTTTATTTTTGGCGCACCAACCTTGAAATGTCTCACCTTGAAAGTCATTCCTCGTCGCCTGGTTAACCAAATGACGTACTCTCTGGCCAAGCGACAAGCACTAAGCGGTTTAGCTGCAGGTGCTAATAGTAATTGCTGGCGTGATCCCTGCAGGTGGTTCGGATTTCCGCTGATCCTCCATCGCGTACCAGGTGCCAAGTCGATTGCAATCTTGTGTTGAACTTTTGGTCATGGATAGGCCCCACTCGTACCGTGCCAATGCAACCGTAACCATTTATGTGCGTCCCCCTGATACGGCATCAATCGCAATATAAGTTGCAATCTCCCCATGCGGCTATCCGGTAAAAGTGTACCACGCCTTTACGATATTATGACAAAAGTGACACCAAAGAGTGAGGGAATTTAAAGTCGCGCTATTTAAGGACCTCATCGTGGGGTGCCTGGAATTCGCACCAGAGGCGAATGCCTTGCAGGGAGGTGGTACCCGTGGTCTCTGGATCAGTTTATCGGGTTGTTCAGGTGCCACTCCCCAATATTATACGCCCCCAGCTCTCCCTCGATGGCTGTGCATTCTCCAGATATGCATGTTGAGCCATTCGCCGATCCCGAGCGCGAATCCTTGACGCTAATCCTTGGCATGCACTCAGCATTAAATAAATAATCGACTCCATATCTTGCTACTACTTTAGCGTAGAATCACTATATATGTGTACACAACTGACCTAAATGAGTCGACAAAACAATCATGCTGTGGTATCAATCTAATGAATACAAATAGGGAAAAATTATACTATAAAGCTTTTCAGAAAAGTGCTCTCTTTCCTGGCATTTGTTATTGGCGACGTTTGCGACTTGGGTCCGGTAAGCAACTGCTAGAAATGATTGCAACAAATAAATAACAGTTACTCGGGCTTTCCACCCTCTCCTTTAGCCATGTGCATACGATAGTGTCGGCATAATGAAGACGAGTCGCCGAATCTACGGCCACAATGCTTGCAAGCATAAGGTTTCTCACCACTGTGGATGCGATAGTGTACGGTCAATGCACTTTTTTGCAAAAACCGCTTGCCGCAGACTGTGCACTGGTTCGGTCGCACCCCAAGGTGGATCAAGTTGTGACGTACAAGCCCACTTTTACGAATAAACTCTTTTTTGCATACCTGGCACACAAACTTTCGGGTCTTTTGGTCAATCACAACTCCTTTAACTTCAATAGTAGACAAAACTGGAATTCTAACCGGGGCCGTTGAGGCTTGCATTGACTTGTGTGGGTCAAAGTTTGAGAATGTTTGTGGGGTAGGAGGGCACTCTGCCTCTTGTTGCTCATATACAGGTTGGCAGCACATCTTAAAGCTACTCTCAGCGGTAGGGGAAGCAGCCGGAGTGGGGTTTTGGCAGGGAGTTTCTTGGGCACCAGCCTCCTCTAGCTTGACAGAGGGCAAGGTCCATTTAATTGGGCTCTTTGGTTGACCAGACTTTTGCTGGGAAAAGTCATTCACAATAAGACTGAGATCCATCGAGGCTGTTGTTGTTACAGACCGGAGGTCGGGGGGAGCCTCCTCTTTAATATCTCCCAAGTTTTTCGAGTCAATGTGCATATCCCTAACTTCCTGCATATGCATGCAATGTAGGCGATTATTTAGATGTATGCACACTGTCTGTCCCTGCAGGGACCTGCATGGACCTGCATATGGCCTAGACACTGGTAATTACGCATCGTCATTGGCATCTTAAAACACGAAGAGACCTGCACCCGACTTTTGAATATTGTTGATAGTTTGTAATTATTACCTTAAACCCTCAAACGGCCCGCTCTTTGCCCAGATCGATGCGAATAAACCATGTCGCCGCATCCGAGACATCAGCTGTGAAAAAGGTGCAACTGTACAACGCACGCTTAAGTGGTGTAGCCCGGCCACTCAATCAAAATCAAGCCCTCGGTTAGCGTACGCGAATGTTACGGAGAACGCCTCTCAATGGGTACGAGCGCAAAATACTATACATGTTGTTTTACTATCTCGTAGAGAACATACCGTCTAGAATAACGCCCTCATTCTATTTTAGTTGCGATCGGGAAAAATGGAGAGCGAGTGCTTATGCACGTTTACATTAGATATTTATCTTTTTCGCACCAATTGCTTGTTCCTTGCATACGCAGGGACAGAGCTGGTAGAAACCACATGCTTGTTGGTTTTTCATAGTTATAGAAGAGCAAAGATCATAGTTTGTATAAATCACCACCTAATTGTGAGCACGGGCTCATTCCTTAGCCAAAGACATGCGTTATGCCAACCACCATGGCCACGCCGCATATCTATGATCCTGTGAGACACTCTGACTCAACAGCATATCCGCGTGCATTCCATCCCATGGTGGTTCCTTTATTGGATTACCTACACATCTATTATTTTGTTATTTTCTGGGACACCACGTGGAGTGGCGCTCTATATACTCGGAATATGTTACGCGTTTAAAGCAGCAGGCGCCGTCGAGCGCTCTCACACACATACTCCTTTTATCCCGCAAAAAGTCATGGATTCCTTGCCATCTCGCTTAGCCAATGCACGATATTTCCCTGGAGGGAATCATAAGAGCTGCCACTCTAAGACATGTGCATGATGCATATTCATGTATGCGCCATTAGTCGCCTAAAGCGAGCTTTAAATTTTCTTAACCCAGCAAAGATTAAGGCGGACCTCGCTAATCAGACAAACTCGCAAAATAAATCCTAAACAATTGCCAGAAGTCATTCCCGTGATTCTACACGCTACTGTTGATATATTGTACATACGATATGAATACACCAAGGTGCGTCTATGCATGCACGATCAAGGGATATGTAGGTCTCAAAACCTAGCCCTTTCTATGATTTTAGTAGCTCCCTCGCGCGGCTCAGGCTTGGATTAATATTTCTTCAAGCTGAATTCGTTGCCAGATTAGCATTGGGAAAAGAGACGGCACCTCCAGTATCCCCCATATCTTGAACCACGGATGCCTCCCCTCACTAATTATTGCACAGCCCAACTGACGCAATAAAATAAAGTATAGTCTCTCTATAATCTGTCGTTAATTTATTTAATCATGCCCTGGTGATGCAAATTTTACTCGTTTGATCCTTACTTGTATACATTTTTATACTACTAACTGAGCACACTCTAGTAATGTTGGGAATCGAGCATCTACTCTGGTTACTATGGCGAAAGGGCCAACCACGAGTGGTGAGGTAACCATTATAAAAGTGATTATTGACTGATAAGCATGCTGCATTTGGCTATTCTAATTGCTATCCAACGATT
Organism: Wickerhamiella occidentalis; assembly: GCA_030582035.1. Classification (NCBI taxonomy): domain Eukaryota; kingdom Fungi; phylum Ascomycota; class Dipodascomycetes; order Dipodascales; family Trichomonascaceae; genus Wickerhamiella; species Wickerhamiella occidentalis. Next base: position 44,707 of record JAKTWN010000046.1, read on the forward strand.
AGCACCCGTTTGCGGCGAATTCAAATGTCATTTCCAGTAACTAAACGGCAGGTTTAGGTGAGAGACAGTGCTAATCTGGCACAAAAGGCAAGGGGCCCTAAGCTGTATTGTTGGGCCAGGGTTTCTGAGATACATGCATGATCCTCCCCCTCACCCATTTTATAACTATAGCTGTCGTTTAAAAAAAATAAAATACAAGGCCAAATCTATTAATTCATTTGTTGACAGTAGTTGACTTGTGGAACATGAGGGTGTACTTTTATGGCTTCGCTGCAAGGGAATGTGACTACAGCCATAGTGCTCATACTGAGACATTTATAATTAGCCGAGGGGAATAGCGTGTCCCTGCCCTCTATCGGGGGTAATTTGAGCATGGACTATAGATGGTCTGGAACCCACTCGAGTCTACCACCCCAGGTAGAACTTGATTAAATAGATAGGCTGTCATAACTGAAAATGGACTACATGACAGCTGGTGATCAGCAAACAGGTCTTGGCTAGTGCGGAGCACAGTTTCTGGGCATTCATCACGCAATGCCAAGGATTTTGGGCAAAAAATACCCAAGACTAGAGCACACTACTATTGTGTGTTTACTAAAACCCAGATTGGGATACTATTATTGGCAATGTTCAGTGCATTACCAATGTGGGAAGTGCATATCAAACCAATTTCCGTAAATAGAATATCGAAAAACTGATGCCGCGCAGAGTACATGAATGTGTGAGTTCATCTGTATACTATACTACAGTTGGGGCATGTCTCAGTTGGCTGTGCCTGCATCGGCTCAGGGGTAACCGCTGCACAAGCTTACAGAACATCAGATGATACTTGGTTGTTAGGCTTAAGCGAGGTTGACAGGGCAAAAAAATGGTCTCGATCCACCAGACACATTGGCGGCTAAATTGTACATTATCAGTGACTAGTTTCTACTTTTTTCCCAAAGCCGGGGCTCAAAACACTAGAGGAGCTTTTTGTTTTCCACTCATTTGGATGATGATGTCCATTTTCCCCTCCATGATTCGGTAGCTCTGTTATCCTATGCAATGCAAAACGTTACCTTGTGGGCCCCCTCGTGTATTTTTTATTTCGTGTGTATATTCTAGAGAGACCCAATGCTAGTAATACTACCTAAACAAACAGATAAATGATTGCCATGAGGTTCCGTTTTCTTGAGGGACAAGGTATATCAGCTGCGGGGCCCTGGCAGGTAGATGGGCCGTTTTACATGGGTATACGACCCTCTAAAGTTGGAACTCCCGCCTCTATAGGAACTTGTTGCACCCCCCAGTTTAGATGTTGAGAAAATAAATAGAATTTAGGGCGACTGCATAAATACATTCCAGAGAAAGTGGAACCATGTGCGGCATGAATGCAATAGCGCAAGAGAATGTGTTGCTGCTCTTTAGGGTTTAGGTAGCATGCTTGTAGAGGTTGGTCGTCCAATGCCGTGCTATTATGTGGCGGTTGTATATACAAACGTGTAGGGCCCTTTCAGTAGAGACCTTTCAGCAGAGCCCCTTTCAGTAGAGCCCCTTTTTCAAAGTAAAACCTGCGCGAGGCCAAATCACGTTAACCTGTTTGAGACATCCCACGTCGGACCCACTAGTACCTAAATAGTGACTCGCCAAATACATGAACGGTATATGATAGAGACCACATAAAAAGATTTTAGAGTACTATTCCATCATTTAAATTGCTGACCCGATATATCTATAGGGATTTCTGGCCATTACATGTATTAGCGACATACCGGAAGAATGCAGAGAAAATGCTGGTGGGCACATGTGGATCAGCAGGCTAATTCTAGATTAGGTTCACAGGGGAGTTACTCAGGAGAGTCACTCGCCAGGCCCATGGCTCTGGCCCCTTCTAACCAGGGTATGTTTAAGCTGGTAGCGGACCATGTGGGTCTAGACTGGTCGATGATCGTCCGATGCATAATGCCGTCGGATAAGGGATGAGACGGTTGATGGGTTTGTCTAAATTAATTGAATTAGTTTCATCTGAGCTGTCCTACCAACCAATGGGGCCCATCCACCAGGGGCCCACCGTATAAATGGGCGCCACCAGCTCGCCACAAGCCATGAACTACAGCCTATTCCGCGCGTCCGATAATTATACGGCGGTTAGCGTAAATCACAGGGCTTTAATTACTCGTACTTTAACTAAATACCCTGTGGATTATGCTCTTTTCCGCGAATTGCTCCAGAATAGTGCTGATGCAAAGGCCAAGTCGGCGCTAATTACTTTTGAGTCAAAGTCTCCAATTGATGTCACGAACCCCACATCTTTATCTTCCGCCAAAATCGAAAAGCTCGTTTTCCGCAACAACGGGCTTGTTTTCTCGGACGACGACTGGAACCGCCTCAAGGAGATCGCAAAGGGGAACCCTGATGAAACAAAGATCGGTGCGTTTGGTGTTGGATTTTATTCGGTTTTCGAGCTCACAGATACCCCGCTCGTGCATTCGGGTCACTGGGTGATGAGCTTCCACTTTGCTGGCGATGAACTGCGGTATTCCAAGTCGCGATCCCAAGAGTACGTTGATGGCACATTAATTGATATTCCGTACCGCAAAAGCGACGCGCAGCTGCCTAATCTCGTCAAGTTTATCAGTTTTATCACCCAAAGCTTCATGTTGATCTCTTTAAATCAGGTTGCACTGCAACTCAACTCCCTCCAATTGTTTGAGATTTCAAAAATAGAATCACCCGCTCAACCCATGCGAATTCCGCCGCAGCTTAACCCATACAGCTTCAATAAAGTATTCTGTCTAAAGGAGCCCACAATCTCACAGTTGCAGGTTGACATCAGTTACCTCAATGCCACCCAGATGCGCAAAACAGACATCAGTAGCGTGGCTGGCCTGTTTAGTTTTGGCAAGACAATGGTTTCCTCGTTCTTTACCAGTAGTGAGGATCCCACTGAAACCACCAAACTCGTTTGCTTTCTGCATCGTGTGGATGCCACCGCCGATGTCTCTGTTTCAAACGATTTCAAGCGGCGAATGGTCGAGACGGTGTTGAAACCACCAGCCAAGAAGACCAGCATGTCTCTCCTGACGTTCAATAAGCATGATATGGATAAGAGTACCCTCAAGTCCCCGCTTAGCGATTGCATTTTCCCTGTCGACTTTAACGATGCCAAGCTCGTGATTGGATTCCCCACAAAGCAGAGTACCGGTATAAAAACACATATCGCGCTCAACCAACTGATTCCCACAATGGAGCGTACCGCCGTGGATATGTCGAACGCCACCGTCAAGGACTGGAACAGTGAGTTGCTCTACACTGCTGGGCTCCTAGCGCGGTGCGTTTATGAGCACGAACTAGAAGTTGCGTCGCATTCCAAGTCTCTAGAGCAGCAACTTGCATATGCCAGTTATACAATGAAACGTTTTGAGATGGCCCACAGCGCACCCGACGCATCAGTGGGTCAGCGATTCGCTGCTGGGTTCTGGCGATCACTCAAGGTAGTCGCAGTGCCTACTCAACTCGGTATTCAGCCTAGTACCAAAGCAAGGCTTGCCGGTGACACGCCAATGCCGCTGATACGCCACACTCCCGTTCTCCAAGCGGAGAATAGCACCTTTATTGAGCAAATCAAAGAGACTGGATACGTCAAGGAGCTGAGTATTTCCGATCTGGCACACGATTTACAGACAAGCCCCATCACCGCAGATTTGTTTGGAGAGCTGGTAAAGTGGATTCCCCGTAATGCTCAGCTGGCCATCATTGCAAATGCTGTTGTTGTAACCGATGAAAAGTTGGACATCAAGGGACTCATCGTCGGTCAAATCAAGTATTACCAAAACACCTCGATTATTCCCGAGGGAATGCCGATCCCTGAATCATGTCTGCCCTCGAAATTGGCCTCGCAACATTTGCCCCGCGACTTGCACAAATTCGGGTGGCAGGAGCTGAGCCTCGCGGTTTGGGTGCAGCATCTGATTAAACTCGCCTCAAAGCCGGGCCCTCATAATCTGGTGCTTAACGAGCAGTTTGCGTGCCAGGTCCTCGCAATCCTCAGCGGCGCATGGCCTCGACTTGATCCACAACAGCGGGAAGCTATACGGCAGCTCGTTGAACCAATCAGCTGTATCCCTACCCAGCTAGGCATGCAAAAACCTACCGACTCGTACCTCAAGCATATCCCTCTTTTCCCCAATTTACCGGTTATTGACGAGACGGTGCATGCGTCCAAATCCTTTTTACTTGGGGTGGGGGTTCGTGAATCGGTTGACATGAAATTTGTTCTAAAGACGCTTCATGACCCCAAATCCAGCCTCACATGGTCTTCTGAGGATCTAACCAGCTATCTCACTGAGCATCGCAGCAGCTTACTGGCGTCCGACTGGCAGGTACTCAAAAATGGGCTTTTCTTCCAGGATACGCAGTCAACATCGTTAGTGAGTGTCGGATCGCTCTATTCACCTGATAAAACCCTCGCATCTCTAGGGTTTCACACCCTAATGTGGAAATCCCAGTGGAAATCCACCTCGGCTGAGGCCCAGTTGCTGTACAAGCTTGGTTTACAAAAGGCACCAAGTGCACTGGTGTTATTTGAGCAAGCGGCCAAGAAAAATGCCATCAAGCCGGCCCTTGATTACTATTTGAGTAATTTCGAAGACAACAAGTACAACAGCCGCGACCTAACGTCGTGCAACTACAAGATTATTCCGACACTAAACGGAGGGTATGTGGCTCCGAAGAACTGTTTTTATGATCTAGAGGCCTCCTATTTTGGGCTGGATGTGATTTCGCGGCGGTACCAGGAATTTCAGGCCCAGAGATTGGGTGTCACCCTCAAGCCTTCGGTGTCAGTGCTTTTAGACTATTTATTGGCCCACCCCCAAAGGGATTCAGAAAGCCTTTTTGCATACTTGAGTTCACGCGTTGCCTCTTTTACACAAACTGACGTCGAGCGCTGTAAAAACAGTAAATTTATTCCTGTTCGCGACGGAACATTTGAGAGCCCCAAAAACGTATTCTTCTCGGGCGCTGACCCACAGCTCAACTCCTTGTTCCATATTATCAAACCAGGCGAGAACTCAGGGCCGTTTTTGCGGAAAGTTGGGGTCCAAGAGTTCCCGTCCATTACCCAGATTGCATGGCGCACTGTTTCGGATCCCACGCGCGTTTACGAGGCGTTTGGTGACTACAAGGCATACAAAAAGCTATTGTACAAGTTCGAGACCGAGTTTAATGCCCTTAGGAGTGATAAACCCTTGTTGCAAGCTATGAAGACTGCCAAGTTCCTAGTGGGTGAGACCTGGGCACAACAAGATACGGAAATTCCCAGCGTCAAGTTGTGCAGCGCGGCTGACGTTTCGATTGTGGATAATGTGATTATTCTTAACCAATTCAAGCATCTACTAACGGCGTGCCCGCAAGAAACGCTACTCGAGAACCTGTACTCGCGTTTGGGGGCCACGGCGCTCAGCTCCTCACTAATGGAACGAGCAACTCTTGGTCACCCCATCATAGATTACAAAAGTGCTGCTGATATTGAGCAGGTGGTGCGCGACCGTCTAGTTTTGTTTCTCGAAAGCACGTCCAAGGAAACGAGTATTCGTGCTGCCCAAGTCCAGAAACTCAAATTTACATTTGTAGATGGTATCAAACTGGATCGTAAGCTCAAAAATACCAGCGTTGTCTCACAATCTACAAGCGCGTATATGCCCCCTACAGAGTCTGATTCACTTTATCTGACGCCGTCCGCTGATTGGTTCCAAGTAGCGGGTGTTCTTGCTCGGTACGCTCTCAAACGGCCTGATCCAGAATCTGTGATTGTTCTTGAACTTCAGCTAAGCTCATCCCTCGAGTCTTTACAGCACAAGGGGTACAATGTGAATCGGTTGCTTCGACGCCAGCGCGAGATTGAAGAAGCCAAGTATCTTGAGCAGGTCAAGGAGGAGAACTTGAAAAAGCAGCAGGTTGAAGAGCAGTTGCAGAAAATGGAACGCGAGAACCAACAACTTGAACGCGCTCGAGCCGCACAGCAGGCACAGCAGCAGGCACGGCAGCAGGCGCGGCAGCATGCCACAGCTGCAAGTGCCGAGGCAGAGGCAGAGCGACTCAAACATGCATCAGAGACGCAACCTCAAGGCCAAATCACCCCCTCGCAACCTAAAATGCCATATGAAGCACCCACCAAAGTAACTAAAAATGAGGGCCTTCCTAGCATGGCAGGTGCCAACTTGAGTGGTGCAAAGGGATTTTTGAGTTCATTGCTCAAAGGCAAAGATAGCTCTCGCCAAGAGCCGAGAGGGTCATCCATAACCAGCGGCCAACCCAGCGGCCAACCCAGCGGCCAAACCAACGGCCAAACCGATGCCCCTCGCAGCCTTCCCACCGAACAAACGTTGCGCAACGGTATATCCACTTCGCGGCCATTTTCTCGAGATAGTATGGAAACCCCCCAGCATCAAGATACACCCGATGCTCCAATGCCAGTATCTTGTGAACCTACGCGCGTTTACGATTATAAAGTTGCTGCCAAGCTCAGTGACGGGATCAAGATTTTTGTTAAAAACAATGGTGCAGCTGCCACTGAGGCACAAATGGAGTGCGCCTACGAGTTCCGGCCCATATTATTGGCCTGTTCTCAGATCTACGAGGTCCGCTGGGACGCAGTGTCGATGTTTATTGGCGAACTAGAGTCGATTGCATTCAACACTGGCGGTAGCTTGTTCTTCAACCTGGAGGTTTTTATCAGTCAAAAACGCCAAGGCTGGCCCAAATCAAAGCAATTGGACTATTGGTTTACAGTGATGGCGCATGAACTTGCTCACAACCTCGTGGCCAGCCATGGAGCAAAGCACTCGTTTTATACCGAGTACTATATCCAAGAATACCTTCCAGCGTTGCGTGCTGCTCAGTTAGTGTAAAACATTTATATTTATTCTCATTTTTCTCTAGACTTTATGTATTCCAAAGGCGTCGGAAGGGTGCAGCTTATGGAACCATGGACGAAGACGGTGTGCCGTTGCTGGTAGATACGAGTTTAGCTGCGAATCAGCCTCAGCTTGTTAATGAGGTGGCCGAATCGACTCCCAAGGTTCCAGTTACGATTGTCACAGGGTACCTTGGGTCTGGGAAAAGTACGCTTCTCAAGTACCTCACACAGCATAATTCTGGCAAGAAAATAGCAATCATACTCAATGAGTTTGGAGATACCGCTGATATTGAGAGATCGCTAACAGTTACGCAAGATAATACCCCTGTAGAGGAGTGGCTGGAGCTAGATAATGGCTGTTTATGCTGCACTGCCAAGGACGCTGGTGTTCAAGCGATTGAGAATCTCATGAAACGCAGTGGGAAATTCGATTACATTTTGCTCGAAACTACAGGAATTGCTGACCCTGCGCCGATTGCAAGCATGTTTTGGCTTGACGATGCCCTCAATCCTGCCCTTGAGCTGGACGGGATCGTAACGGTGGTCGATGGCGTGAATATAGTGAAAACAATCGCCACTGGTGAGACTGCACGCGTTCAGCTTGCTTGTTCTGATGTGGTGGTGATAAACAAGTGCGACCTCTTGACCCCAGAGCAGCTCAAGGCAGCCGAAGATGCGGTACGCCAAATAACTGGCACTGCTACGCTTCTCCATACCCAGTTTGGTGAAATCGGCGCAGAGCAACTGCTTGATCTTAAGGCATATACGACATTGAGGTCATTTGATGTGGCTACTGCTCAGCATGACACTGATATCACCACCGTAGCCGTTGCGCTCACTAAAGTACACTCAGCACAGGACTTTGCAACTTTTGAGCGCAAATTGCAGCTGCTGTTATGGGAAGATACATTTAATGGCCATGAGCTGGATTTCCATCGGGTGAAAGCCAGAGTTAGCTTCGACAAGACTACAAAAATTGTACAAGGAGTACGCCAGACATATGATCTCCTCGATACAGATTATAGCACAGAACCCAGCAAAATCGTATTTATCGGGCGTGGGGTCAAGCAAGCTGAGCATGATTTGATCAAGTATTTCAATGAAAATTAAAAAGACGTTATTATCGACATTTACTAGTCTATGGAATAAAAAAAATAATCATAATAAGGGTGAATATAAATAGTAGGGTGGGTAAAGAGCGCAGCGCGATCAGCGAGAGACACGAGGACATTGGGCGAGAGACCGGGTCAATGAGCGAGTATCAGGCCGTACCTAGGGCGTGTGACCTGGCGAGATGTGTTGCATACTCTCTATACGACGACGCAGAGCGAGGATTCTCTGCTGAACACGTGAAGAAAGTCTCTCCACTAGCTCATTATCCTCACTGCCCAGCCCCGGCTCCGCGCCGGTCTCCACTATAGCTCGTAACATCCATAAAGCAGTAGCGTAGTTCATTTCGCACGCGGCGAGATCTTCACTCAATTCCTGACCGGCGGCGCTACGTGCAAGCTCTAGGGCGCGCTCAAACAGCAACTTCTCAACCGAGGCCAGAGGCGCCGAGACTTTATCGCCATTCAAGATACAGGTGCGAGCCACCTCTGCTTTATCGATACAATCATTAAACTGGCTTCTGATGCTCTGAACCACATCCCTGAGGACCTGGGAAACGGTGGTACCCTCGTTGTTTTGAGCCCACCACTGCGCTGCTATCTCCATGGCCCTGGCTAAGATTCCGAGTGCTTTGAGGTATAGGGCCAGCGCTTCCTGAGCAATGATATCCTGAATTGTGGGATCCTGCGAATCGTCTTCGGGGTGCAGCTGTGAATGCTTCAGCTCGGCGAAAACGGCCACCACACGACCCATCCGGTTCAGCCGGTCCAAGTTCTGAGTCAATTTATCTTCGGTACTGCGCTCGGAAGCTAAAGAGGAAGAAGATCTGATGCGATTAGCAAGCCCTGGAATATCCACAGAGGCATCCTGAGGTATGGAGATGGTACCAGAGTCTACGCGTGCCCCAAACAAACGAGCAGAAGACTTGATGAGTGCTTGCGCCAGTGCGTTGGTAGGAGATGTTCCATAGGTGATGCTAGAAAGTCTCCGACGCGTGAAAGCTGGTGGTTTTGGCTCCTTTTTGATCTCGTCGGCCAGGGCATTCACCTCAACTGTACGCTTCTCTACCACCACATAATCGTCCATTGAGCTACCCATTTCTTTGGTCGCTGCAGGCTTCTTGATGGTTTTCGTGGTCAAGGTTTTGAGATCCGGGAGACTTTCATTACTTGACGAGAAAGGATTCGAGTCTACGCCAAACCGGTTAGGAGATGCAGTTTTGGGGGAAAATTTGGATGAGCTATCGGAATTCATGGGTGATAGTGTATGAGAGGTGCCGGTATCCCTGAGATTTGCGAGACCCTCAGGGCTTCCCTTTTCTCTAATATACTCTGAAATGTACAAGTCACCGTCCAGTTGATCCAGATTGAGCGACTCTTGTTTCCCGAATACTTTGAGGGCTGGGTGCCCGAAAAACTCATCGAATCCCATCCGTTCGGTGGGCGATTTCTTCAATAGGCCCTGGATCAGGTGCTGAAGTTCGGTCGAAATATCCACACTGGGAGGGAAAACAATCTTATCCTTTCCTTGATTGATTTTCTTGATGAGATCCATATGGTTTGAGGCCGGGAAAGGCGGTTTAGAGGTAACCATTTCGTACAGAACGGCCCCCACGCTCCATAAATCGGCCTTTGCATTATATTTTTCGTAATTGAGGATTTCAGGGGCCATGTATAGGGGCGATCCGCACAGGGTTTCCGCCATTGATGTGCTTGGCAGAAATCTAGCGAACCCAAAGTCTGCAACTTTGAGAATTGGCAGTTCCCAGAGCCCTTCGATGCCCTGGTCCTTTGCTTGTTTCTGTGAGAGTGGAGGCATCAGCAGCATGTTTTGGGGCTTTATATCGCGGTGTACGAGGTTTACAGAATGGAGGAACTTGAGCGCGGCACTCAATTGGCACAAAAAGTGCCGGATCACCGTTTCATCGAGCCCTCCCGTAGCAGTGGCCGGGTACCGCTCATACAGCGAAGCCACGAGTGGCAAATTCTTGCAGAGCTGCTGGCGCTTGCGAATAAAATAAGACAGGTCACCAAGCGAGCAATACTCCATCACCAGATAAAAGTCGTCCTGTGTCTGGGCCACATCGTGTAGTAGGACGATATGTGGGTGTTTCATTTGTTTAAGGATCGCCATTTCGCCCTCAAAGTTGTCCAAAAGCCTGCGGTCCCGTTTAAGGTGGGCGCGGTGGACTACTTTGACGGCGATAGCGGCCCCGGAAGTGGTATTTTGACCTTTATAAACGGTCGCGAAGCTTCCCTTTCCGATCCGGTCCCCGAGCTTAAAGCCGAGTGACATCTTGTTCCTACTTTCTAGAAAGTCTAGTCGTTGATGCTTTTGGGAGGTTGGATACTTTATTGTCCCTAAAACTGCTCAATGTAGTCACCAAAATATATTTGGGGATAGGGTTGTATAAGCACCCGGGTCCAGGAACGGAAGTGGCGGATGTAAACAACAAGGGTGCAACGGGTGATTGTATACAAGAAATTGTGATCAATTAATTAATTGGTTGGGCCGTTACTGTGTAAATCGTTAGTGAGTGGACCGGTACTGTGTGAACCTAGATACGACAGGTGAACGCGATGCTACTTTCAACCAATAATTAGTGTTTTTGAGCTAGTATACTCTACATTTATTGCATTTGTTTGCCTATCGTGCTACCACAACGCTGGAGTTGCATGCCTCATGATGTTTGAGCGCTGATAAGGTGCGTGGGGGTGAGGTGGGGTTGAGGGCCTAACGGCCATGCATGATGGGATGATCAGTCCTATTGCGTGATAATGACGAAAAAGATTAATAGATTGGCATTTAAAAGCAACGCAAGTTGATTAGATAATTGGTTAAAGTTTGGTGACTGAGTGGATGCGGTTTGAGCGTCTGAGCGTCTGCGGCTGGACCCGGCAGTATATTCGTGAGATGGTACTTAGCTCGTCAAAATAGTCCTTCAATGTATTATTAGACTTGGACTTGATTTGCTTAACCTGATTTGCTTAAGCTGGGGCTAATGTTGATCATGCCTCGGACCCACCTTTATTTTCTATTGTTTTATTGTTTTATTTTTCTCTAGACTCGATACCCTTCAAGTAAAGCCCTCAGCCCTATACCATGGAAGTTGTATCTAGAGAGGCTATATTTCTTAATCCTGAACAGGATGATGCACCAACCCTTGATTTACAACTAGAAATAAAGCAAGTGCAGGTTACTACCACTGAGCCTGAGCCTGAGCCTCAACAGGAAGAGTTTTGCTTGTTTGGAGGAGAAACGATAAATGTAGCCGAAATGAATGCTCCTGAGGAGGAAGAAGAGTTCATAGGCAGACCACAATCGTATTATTTCTATAAAAGCACACCCGAGGTCCGCAAGCAGTGCCAGGAAGCGGCTCTAATGGGGGAGCTGGCAGCTCAATGGGTTGAGGGAAAATCGAGTGCCCCTGATATCAATGCAAATTATAAAAAACTAAAACGAGCATGCAGACCGAGCTCAGCGGCTCGCAGGAACCGAAAGTTACGCAACGAACGTGCTGAACAGGAAAGAAAGGATATGATAAAAATGCAGAGACTTCGTGCCCAGGCTAAAAGAGGTGGTAGAGGGAGGGCAAGAGGAAGGGGAAGAGGCTGATGGTCCGCGAAGCAATACTATTTATATATCCTATGATTCACGCTTTTTGTTGTACAAATGTATGTGGTACAAGGCAGATCAGCTCGCTCGTGCCCAGTGATTCTCACAAATACTTTTTAAACACTTCTTGCACTTTAGACACCTCTCCAACACATTCAAGAATATGATCTCCTTGAGCTCTCATTGATTTAATTTGGGTAGGATTAGCAACCGACATAGTGTGTAGTTTTTGGCCGATATTGGTAGCTGCAAGGTTCCAAAACGTGACAACAAGTGGTCCACCCACTCTTAATTCGGCACGGGTCAATAAAAAGCATTCCTCTAGTATACTCGAGAGCTCGGAGATATGTGTGGCTCTTTCAGTCGCTTGCGACCACGCCGAGTCAAACGCTGCGACACTCCCTACGGAACGGGTGATACTCAGTACAGCGCTGCCAGCTTGGGTCCTGACAAGCGCATCCACTGTACTCAGTAGTTTTTCTTTCTCAAACATACACAGCGTCAAAACTGCATTGCGAAGAGAGGCTTTACTGGAGGTATTCTCTTTAACCTTGTCGAGAGCCTGAGCCACTAGTCGCTGACGGATAGGGCTCAGCGCTTTTTCATGCTCACGGATAACAGCGAGGCTGTGAAGATGAGCGTTTGATTCAAGCAGCTTCTCGAGTTTGTCTACAAGTGTTGCAGCAGTATAAATATCGGTAGGAGATGTAGAGGGGACCGCAGCTGGTACCTTGGTAACTTCATCCAGCTCTTTAGCTAGCTGTAGGTACCAATTACACGCACGGACTAGTTCGGAGGTCTGGTGAAGCCGCCGAGCAGCCGCATGAGCTCGCTTGAGGCGCTCGTACGGAGTAATGAACTCACGCTGGAGTCGTTGGTACTCACCAGTGACGTTTTCCGCATCAGATTCAAGAACTGAGGTGCTTTTGCGTGTTTGCTGGATACTCTGGACCACCTCAATGAGTTGTGGAGTATTGGCCGAGACGCATTGCTGGATTTGGGCATTGACCTCATCGAGATCGTACTGCACCCGTCTTAGCGACGGTTGGAAATCTATTTTGGAATCGCTGACTGTAAGAGTACTTTTCAAGATCCGGTTGGCAACTTCAGCCGCCGAGCCAGAGTAGTCGTCCATGACGAAGCAGAGGTCGCGCTTAGGGGCCAGCATTAGGGGCCAGCACGGTGAGGCACTGAAGAAGGACAGAACCTGAACATAATTAGTACTTGACCTGAAGAGTCCTAGAGCTTAGCGGTATTGTTTAGCGGTGTTGTTTAGCGGTAATAAATTAGTCTCCATCCAGCTGCCCATACTCTTGAACCTACTCTTGAAACTTATCTATGTACATTAAATTTTCCCAATAGCTACTGGGGTTTTGCCAACCTGCTTGACCAGGTTGAATGCTTCATTTACAAACTTGTCCACATTGGCGGCAGTACCATCTGCTGGCTGCGTCAAAACGAGATTAGCCTCGATCCTACGGCCGCCAGCGTTGCCTCCGTCACTAGAAGTGATTTGCAACAGCATGCCATTGTAGTTGAGCTCAGAGACTGTCAAGAAGCTCGACTCTGTGTACTCGTATGTCACACCGTCCAATTCCACCTCGTGGTAAATGTAGAGGGGCCCAAGCTTATTGACGGCACATTTACTCACGAAATCGCGAATATTGTCGTTGATATCGAGCTGCTCAGTTACAGAACTCGTGAACCGTATATCACTTATCTTATCTGGCAGACTCACATAGTCGTGGTACTCATGGGACAGCTTGAACGCCAGTACATTTTCCATGCTTATTTCGTTACCTCTTCTAATGTAATCGGCAGATTCATGTGCGAGGGGACACCAGATCTCCACTGGAGGGTAGGATTTTACGGCTTCTGCACCGTGCTTGGCCACAGACGGCATGAACTTGATCCGGAGCGAGTGGTCCACGGTGGGCGCTGCTGTTTCCGATGGGCGGTGAACAAATGTCTTTTCATTCAAGAGAGAAGACCAGACGTCATCTTCTGTGGCCGATTCAGTGGTGACCATGTCGTGCAACGAAGGTACGGAATCCTCGACTTCTTGGGCTGTATCCATGGAATAAGCGCCCAATTGGCCACCGAAACGTTTTACCAAAGGAACATTTGTGTTGAAAATTTTAGTTTGAGCCACATTTGGTACATACTCGTTGGTTTTACGATGTAAAAGGTACCCCAAAGTCGCAGTAACACTGAATGACTCTTTTGCTCTGATACGGTGGGCAATTATTCTGCTTATTGGTGTTGCAGTGGCATCATCAACACCCTCAAAACCTGCATCTGCTAATTGCCGATACTCTGGTGGCTCAAGCACTACGGGCGACTTTTTCTTGACTTGTTCCCATCGGTAATGAGGAGCACCCTTTTTGTACCACTCGAGAGCTGCATAATCGGCGTTTTCTGCCCAGTGGTACTCTGGAAGATTAGTTTGGTCAACATCGTAAAAGTAGCTACTGGTAACCCATTCGGGCGGGCACGGGATTAGTTGCAACAGAAACTGCTTTGCTTGTACGATTCCAATTTTGTCGAGAGAATAAATAATGAGTTCATCGCTAGATGACGAGGGTAGCTGGAAATAAGTGTTGGTCAAGTACTGGATGATCTTGAACTGTTGCGAGGTGAAGGTGCCAAATTTCTGCATCTCTCCCAGATTGATTTTTTCCATTCGAACTGATTGCTCCAGTAAGTGATGCATTGATGCCGAGATCCAGTCAAAAGTGACCGGTGTGCACTTGATCAGGAACTGGCACTTTGTGGGGTTTACCCGGATCGAGGCACCTGACTTGGCCCATTCACGGAGCTGCTGTCCATTCTTGCTGATTAAAAGCATAAAATCACGCTCATTGAGATCGATCGTGTACTCGCTGGTGACCGCATCCACGGCCAGCTCTGATACTTCGAGTTTCCACGCTTGTCGCAGGAGCAGCACCGCCATTTTTGTTTTCGTTGCCGAGGAGTTGCTATAGATCCCGTTTTGCTTCAAGTACTCCTTGAGCTGCTGTTTCTTGTACCCCTTGACGAGGCTATCTTGGATCTTGTTGTAGCGATGCTGGGATACTGAGCGAGATGTCGGTTTGAGGCCTTCTATATTCTTGAGAACCTGCTCGTTTTCAGTTGGCTCGAGAATTTTCAGGTCAAATCCTGACTCCAAACCGGTAGCTTGATAGCTTTGGTTTTTTTTTCCTGGCCGCTTCTTTGGCAGAATCCCTGAGGCTCGGGCAGGAAGCACCAGGAACCCGTCATTTTCTTTCAAGGTGGATTTGAACCGTCGTGGGATTGTTCCCCAGACGCATCTCTTGAACATTTAATTGAGGCGACTCTAGAGGGGTCAAATTTAAATAGTTTAAAGACAGGATGACTACAAATTTACTAGGGGATGACTACAAAGTTACTGGGTAGGTCTGAGTTGGGAGGTCTGAGTTGGGAGGTCTGAGTTGGGAGGTCTGAGTTGGGAGTGAAAGGTTGGGAGTAGGGTGAGGTGTGGACAGCTTGTAGCTTGTGAAAAGTATTTCTAGTAAATCAGCTGGGAACCTGAACAAACAGGGCATATAATACACACCAATGGCTCCAATCCTCCAAGTTGTGGATATCCATATCCAACGTTATCTCTCCAGCTAATCAAGGCAACTGCGAGCGAAGGTTGGCACACCACAAGTGAGCCGCGACCATCTCGCCAATTATCGTCCCAACTATCGCTCAAACACCACAATTAGCATTATATAGCTTCACTCTACCAATTTATCGCCATGTATTTAGCCGCCAAAACCACACTGTTACCCCTCTCGCAGACGCTTGCAGTGTGTGGGGTATAGCCGATGAGGATATATATAATCGCTCAGCAGGCCTCGAAACGACCCACATGATTCGTAATTTAAGACGGTTTTCGACTGCGCGTCCCGCTCAAATGGCTAAATTCGATTACAAGGATGCCCTGAATATCCGGTCTGCCCTCAGTGAAGACGAGATCGCTATCCAGGACACAGCCCACGATTTCTGCCAACAAGTGCTCAAGCCTCAGGTTCTAGAGGGCTGGCGAACTGAGGAGTTTCCCAAGCAATTGATGCGTGAGTTTGGCAACGTCGGTCTCTTGGGGCCCACGGTCGAAGGGTACGGGTGTGCTGGCACGAACTATGTGAGTTATGGCCTCATTGCGCGCGAGGTTGAGCGCGTCGATTCGGGATACCGCTCGGCAATGAGCGTTCAATCGTCTCTGGTGATGCACCCGATCAATGTGTTTGGATCTGAGGAGCTCAAGCAGCGCCTATTGCCTAAACTGGCCACTGGTGAGCTTGTCGGGTGCTTTGGGTTAACTGAACCCAACCATGGCTCTAATCCGAATGGCATGGAGACAGTTGCCAAGCCCCACCCGACCAAAAAAGATGTATACGTGCTCAATGGCTCTAAAACATGGATCACAAACTCGCCCATTGCTGATGTGGCGGTCGTATGGGCAAAACTCGATGGAATCGTACGCGGGTTTGTGATTGAGCGCAGTAACGTGACCGGATTCGAGACTCCTGCCATCAAACACAAGACAGCACTTCGGGCGTCAATCACCGGCTCTATATTTATGGATAATGTCGAGGTCCCCAAGGAGAATATGCTCAATGTAGAGGGTCTTAAAGGTCCATTTACCTGCCTCAACAGCGCTCGACTCGGAATCTCTTGGGGCGTCATGGGCGCACTTGAAGAGGCACTATCTCTGGCGCGTGAGTATAGTCTTGACCGTAAACAGTTTGGGAATCCGTTGGGTGCGCACCAACTAATTCAAATGAAATTAGCCCAGGCTCTTACCGATATCAACTATGGACTGCTAGCATCTCTCCATGTGACGAGGTTGCGCGACCAAAACATTGAGGCTCCAGAAATGATTGCAATGATCAAGCGCCAAAACTGCGATCGTGCGCTCGCTAATGCTCGCACACTAATGGAGGTATTCGGTGGTAATGCCAGTAGCGATGAGTATGATATTACCCGGATCGCGCACAACCTTCAGACCGTGCAGACATATGAGGGTCAAAGTGATATCCATGCGCTTGCTTTAGGCAGACAAATCACGGGAATTGGTGCTTTTAACGCCCCGCAGGTGTAGCCGGATATAACGAGGTTGATTGAATAATTATCTAGAAACTAAAGACTGGGCGAAGCGAGGAGCGATGGGTGGCTGCAGTTGACTGCCCATATCGTAACTCCATACACCAAAAGCAGCAAAAATAATTAAACTAGTCACGTATATGTAAACGACTCAATGGACCATAATTCAGCTATGGTATTGAGGCCTGTACGTGCCCAGGTGACCGCTATACTTTCCACGCTGACTAAATTCAACTCCATATGAGATTGGACTCATTGGTTCGATCAAAAGTGGCCTTTTCAACGCATAGACCGGTGCATTTTTTCACATCATCGTCGATTCTCAAGCAAATAACAAACAATACCTCTCTATTTCTTCCAAATCATGGCTTCAAGATCCCAAAGCGGTATCAAACCACCGTCAAGGAAAAATCCGCGAAAAGCGGCTCAGAGTCGCCTCTTAGAAGCGGCGAACGGCCCGCGTGGGCTCAAATTTCATGTCAGACGCCGCCGGCGCCCGTAGCCAAACCCCAAGATACCCTCAAGGCGCAGATTTCCACTTTTCTCGAGCTCTCGAAACCGCGACTCACTGCTCTGGTGGTTTTATCCACAATGTCGTCATACGCGCTGGCTCCCGGTGAATTGACAGTACTGGAATTGCTTGTGCTGACCGCTGGTACTGCCATGTGTAGTGCCTCCGCCAATGCGATTAATATGGGTCGTGAGCCCGAGTTTGATGCACAAATGACGCGTACACGGGGCCGCCCTCTACCTGCTGGAAAGCTTAGCGCGAATCAGGCGTTTGGGTTCGCTGCACTCAGCGGAGTGGCCGGCACCGCTGTTTTGGCTGCAGGCATCAACTCGACTGTGGCATGCCTCGGGGCGGCTAATATAGCCCTGTACGGTGGCTTATACACAACTTTAAAGCGTAAGCACATTGCAAACACCTGGGTAGGTGCAGTTGTGGGCGCTATTCCTCCCCTTATGGGATGGGCAGCGTGCTCAAGTTTAGCTGACCCTGGCGCCTGGTTATTAGCAGGGCTCCTGTACTCATGGCAGTTTCCTCATTTCATGAGTCTTAGCTACTCGATTGCCGATGAATATAAGCGTGCTGGTTATGTTATGAGCGCCTGGACTGACCCGTTATTGACTGCTCGCGTCGCGTTACGCCATGCTGTTGCCATGTTCCCATTGTGTATTGGCCTCTCTTATTTCGGCGTCTGTGACTGGGTTTATGCATTCGATTCTAGTATTGTCAATGGCTGGCTTGTGTATACCAGCTACAAGTTTTGGAGGCAACAAAAGGATATTTCCACAGGGATCCTAAAAATCGCACATTCGGGTGAGCACCGTTATTATGCTCGCCAACTGTTTTGGGCCTCTGTGATTCATTTGCCCGCAGTACTTATTCTGGCCATGGTCCACAAAAACGGCATGTGGGATAACATTTTCGCTAGTTTGGGCTGGGCCTAGTGTATATATTTTGTGTATATGTTTAAACTACCATATCCTTGTATCATGATGCTGATTGTGAAAAGCTCTCAATCAGTATAGCTCCTGCCTCAGACATTTTCTCCAACGCGTGAGTGGATCCGGCTTCATCAACTCCATGAATACAATCCTTGACAACAATTGTCTTGTACTCACTGTCCAAGGAGTCCAAGACGCTTTGCAGTACGCAGTAATCAGTAGCCACACCTCCAACATAGATGGTGGTGATATTGTGCGCTTTGAGAAATGAATTGAGCTCAGTGGACCTGCCAAACACGTCTTTGAATGCACTGAAACATTCTCGATCAGGATCTGTGCCTTTGCTCACCACTAGCTGGAATCGACTCGAATCAAGGTCGGGGTCGAATTGAGCGCCCCAAGTATCGGCTACGCAATGATCAGGCCATGCCAGACTCTGTAGTGACCTCCCAGTTTCCTGATTAGTTAGTGTTATGGGCGTGTATGGATCTGTATGCTGAGAACTGGCAAATGAAACGTGATTCTTTGGGTGCCAGTCTCTGGACGCAACAATCAGATCCCAGGGATGGATACTCATGAGCTCATTGATGCGAGGGATAACTGAGCGAGAGTTGTTGATAGCAAATGCCCCATTGTCTAGGAAATCGTTTTGTACGTCGATAATCAACACACAGGACATAAGGAGGTGTGACAGTGGGAGATGGACCCCTAACTGCAATTTTGGTCGCACACACACCTCGTAACGATTAAATTAATAGATGAGCAAGCTCATATTAGCTATATGCCATTATAAATTTAGAACTTCTGGAACTGCTTCTTCTGGCCAGCACCGGGGGTGACACGGAGGACGTTGAAGCGGACGGTTTTGGAAAGAGGACGGCACTGACCAACGGTGACGACATCACCCTCCTCGACGCGGAAAGCAGGGGAGACGTGGGCGGCAAGGTTGCGGTGACGCTTCTCGTAACGGTTGTACTTGGGGATGTAGTGAAGGTAATCACGACGGATGATGATAGTACGGTGCATCTTTGTAGAAACGACGGTACCGGTCAAGATACGGCCGCGAATGCTGACATCACCGGCAAAGGGGCACTTTTTGTCAATGTAAGAACCGGTGATGGCCTCCTTGGGGGTCTTGAAGCCGAGACCGACCTCCTTGTACCAACGCTTGTTGGTCTTGTTAACCTTGGACTTGGAAGCAGTGAAGATGTGAGGCTGCTTCTGGAAAGCGCGCTCGGACTGAACGGTAAGCTCGCTGGACATGCTGAAAGGCTTGAATGGGGTGCGAGTGTATATTGAGTGAAATTTGGGTCGTTCCAGCCCTGAGCCCTAAAAGAATTGACAATGGCTGACATATCAGAGACGAAGAGTATTATGTAAGATTTTAATTGCACCCCATCAGCACCCCATCAGCACCCCATCAGCACTTGCAGCTGCCCCAATAGTACAAAAACGCTATTTAGTTTGACCATATACTTTTTAAACAATAGGGAGTACACTGGCGATTATCAGTGCACCATTATTGGCGCTTTATCATTCAGAGCTTTAGCATTTCACTCGTGTTTACATTATGCAAGATCATGCATATGCGAGTCGACTTTGTAAACACTGCATTGAATAAAATTGCAACTTGTTGGGCTCGCAACAGTGGAATAAAGAGGCAGCTACTAGCTCAGCTACCAACTCTGCCATTGAATTTGTGTCCTCCTTCCATCAACACTTGTGACCTCCTCTACCTCACTGACCTACTCCTCTACCACTCGACCCAATGCAGACGGAAAATAAAAAAAAGAATCAAAGGATCTCAATTAATCACGAAACCCCGTAATTTATTAATAAATACACTCATTACGGCCCCCTTGGGGGCGCTGCAAACCCCCCTCCGCCTACCCACCCTATTAGGTAACCGTTCAATTCTCTTTCACCCTTTTTAACCATCATCATGGATAGCAGTGAGGTATCGCGATTTGTTCCAGAGTATCGCCGGACTACATTCAAGAATAAAAACACATTTGGTGCCGAGGAGTTGCGCCGCCGTCGCGAGGAAGCTCAGGTCGAGATCCGCAAGGCCAAGCGCGAGGAAAACTTGCACAAGCGCCGCAACGCCCACCGCACTATTTCCGCTAATGCCGCCGCAGATAGCAGCGATGATGAGGATTATGGCAGCGAAGAATTCAGTGGATCATCTGAGGTTAACCAGGCCGTTAATAGCTTTGTGCCCCTCATCAACTCGGATGACCCTACTCAGCAATTAAACGCCGCCACCGGGTTCCGTAAAATGCTCTGCCAGGAAAAGAACCCACCCATCCAACTGGTGATTAACGCGGGCGTCATCCCCCGTCTCGTGCAGTTTTTGTCCAGCAGCAACAGCGATTTACAGTTCCAGTCGGCGTGGGCCTTGACAAATATCGCCAGCGGTACCTCTGCACAGACCAAGGCTGTGATCGAGGCAAACGCTGTTCCTTACTTTATTGAGCTCTTGCGTAGTGATAAAGTTGATGTCCTTGAGCAAGCGATTTGGGCATTAGGCAATATCGCCGGTGACTCTCCCGAGTATCGTGATTATGTCCTCAATGAGGGTATTTTGCCTCCTCTCTTGGATGCTATTAACCGTACTTCCAAAGCCGATTTGCTGCGCAACGCTACTTGGACTATCTCCAACTTGTGCCGTGGTAAAGCTCCTCACCCCAACTGGGACCAGATCCAATGCGTTTTGCCTACTTTGACTCAATTGATTTATTCTAATGATGATGAAGTACTCATTGACGCGTGCTGGGCCATCTCTTATATCTCTGATGGTCAGGATAATAAGATTGAGGCGGTCGTACGTACTGGTGTTGTATCGCGTATCGTTGAACTCATGGACTCCCCCAATACCAAACTGCAGGTGCCTGCTTTGCGTTCGATTGGTAACATTGTTACCGGCAATGACGTAGTTACACAAGAAGTTATCAATGTCGGTGCTTTGCCTCGTCTCTTGCACCTTCTCGGTAGCTCCAAGGATAATATTCGTCGCGAGGCATGCTGGACTTTGTCGAATATCACTGCTGGTACCGCCGCTCAGCGCCAAGCCGTCATCGACAACAACCTGATCCCCCCTCTTATCAACCTCATGTCCACCGCCGAGTTCAAGACTAGACGTGAGGCATGCTGGGCTATTTCCAACGCCACTCAAGGTACTTTTAGCAAACCACAGCAGATCCGTTACTTGGTTTCTCAGGGCTGTATCAAGCCACTCGTTGACCTGATCACTTCCCACGATGTCCGTATTATCCAAGTCGCACTCGAGGGTATCAAGAATATTTTGGCAGTGGGTGAGATCCAAAAGGACGAAACTGGTTCTGCCATCAACGAGTATGCCATTTACGTCGAGGAGGCCGGTGGCTTGGATGCCATCTATGAAGCCCAGAGTAATGCCCAGGAAGAGATTTATCAGACCGCTTTCACCATCCTCTCAAAATACTTCAATGATGCAGACGGTGAGGATGCTCAAGAGATTCCCCAAACTAACCAGGATGGCACTTATGCCTTTAATGCTCAGCAGCCTGCCGGTGAGTTCCAGTTTTGAAGGCAACGTTGGTGAAGCCAAGTGGATGAATCCGTGCGTATACCCAAGCAAATAATAAACTTCCTCTTTTTAAATTTGAAATTTAACTAGCTAATATCTACTGGACCGGGACAAAGCCCACTGCCGTTTAGTCTACGTCCAAGAAATCACCAAAATACATGCACTTGTCATTGCCATCTGCTCCACATGTTGCAAACGATTCTGCCATTCGGTTCCCTGGTAAACCGAATTCATCCTGTTGCTGTGTGAATTCAACATCGATTTCCCGCGATTCCAATCTTTCTCGCACGTGCGTGATTTGTCCAAGAATTTGATTGTGCACAGCAGAATTTGTGTGGTCTATGGGCTTGGATTGATCATTCAAATAGGCCAAACACTCTGGGTGTTTACACACAAGAGTATAATTCTGATAACTTTTGGCGGGGGTGGTGCTATAAATCAGGCGCAAAGCAGCATAAACACCCTGAAGTTCGGCACCTATTGCATCGATTGCAAAGTAATTACTGCAAAAGTTTCTGGTATCATCAAAGAATACCCCGTAACCTGCCCCAGCCGGGACGACGGTCCCATTCACGTACACGTACTTTGTATCCTCGTCAAGCTCGCACATTGAGTCTGATACTGTTAAATCAGGCGATCCTTTAGGGTACTTGAGGAGCTCAAGGTACTTTGGATGTATGTCTTGGGGAGCATGCCCACCTGATACCAAAACAGTCTCAGCCGGGGCTTTCTCCATACAAACCGCAACCCCCTTTTCTTGAAGATACTTTATCTCTTGGCGAATCAGTTGCACGATTTTCGCTTCCCGGAATGGCTCATTCTTGCCATTGAACCGAGATTCCCAGACATCGCCCCATGGACCAATACAGTTGAGAATGTACCGCGAAGGTGTTTCAAGTGTATAGCTTGGCTGCAGAGATTCTTGGGTTTTTAAAAGCGACAAGGCGCCCCAAATTGCTAGGAGCTGACCACTCACCAGGTAATTGCCCGGTAGATAACAATGGACACTTTGCAGATCATGGGGATGAAACCTGATAAACACAGCGGTACGGCCATTGTTGAAAGATGTATCAACGCGTATGTCTGAGGCAGATTGTGGAGATGTGGTGTGGTGGCTAGCGTTGGTGCCTGTGTGAGAGCTAGCATTGGTGCCTGTGTACATGCTGCCTGTGTACGTGCTGCTAGCACCTTGATTGACGTTACTAGCGCTCGAAACTTCACTGTGGAGGTCTATAGGCCTGTCTAGTTTGAGAGACCCGCACGGATAACCCATCCAGTGCTCGGCTGCTTCCATTGTCAGAAAACTTTTGTGCCGTGCATTTGTGTACCCTTCTACAAGCTTTCTTGTTTGATCCCACGAGCTGAAAACCCCTCTCGAGTACCCAACTTTGACTGCATAAAATTTAAGTTTCTTGGCCATACCGATTGTGAGATCACGAGTTTGAATTATATAGCCTCAACCTTGAGCCACTTTGCACCAAATTCCCCTCTGGCAGGTCAAGAGTTCAACCTAACGCTAGCAGTACACGGAAAGCTACTTGAGAAGCTACTGAAGTAGTCTCGGACTAATCAGTTTAGGAGCTTGAGGCATTGATGCCCAGGGTCAGTCCTACTCCTGTAACACTGCTAACCAAATGTCATAAAAAACTACATAGAATTTCACCCTAAATCTGGGATACCTAGACCTGGGATACTCTCCACGGCACCCCAAATACCCCACGCTTGAAACTCCTGCTACCGGCTTAACAATGCATTGGTCCCTGAGGGTATGGCCAGTGCTGAGCCCATTTAGATACTCGCCAGCCCTGCGACCTTTGCAAAAATTCTATACTACGTCAAACCCGCAATTAGATACCCCGCTTGTATATACAGCCATCAATAACACAGGAAAAGTAATAAAAGCGGGTGCACAAATTTCTCGGCAAAACTTTCTGCGGGAAAACCACCTTCACACTCGAGATTTACGCCACATTGATGGCCAAGCAGCACTGGTGCCCCGTATTCTTGTGCAAAGCGGCCAAATCCTGGTGAATATGATGGATATGCGAGTCCTGATCCGCAAAGATAGAGTGCTACTTTTCGAGTCCAAGGACCCCAAAGTAAGTGAACGGTTAGGTATGCTGAGCTACGATTTCAGCATCAAGCTTTCCCGAGTCGCTGAAGCCGGCCAGCCATACGAACAAGTGGCTCTTGAAACAGTACTTATCCACGCCATTGCTTACCTTGAAATTCAGCTCACAAAAGTCCTAACAAGTATTGAGATCCTACTAAATAATCTCGAGAATCATGTAGATCGTGAGAGGCTACGAGATTTACTCACGGGATCCCAAGAACTCAATGGGTGTTACCACAAGGCATTGGCGGTCCGAAAAGCACTTGAGGATGCAATGGATGATGAAGATGATATATCAAAAATGTATCTAACGTCAGGTAAAGCCCCCACAAGTGATTCAGAGAACTCAATGGATATTGAACTGCTACTGGAGACCTATTACAAGCAAGCAGATGAGTTGGTACAACAGGCAGACAAGACTAGTAAAGACGTTGAAACCACAGAAGAGATTGTGAATATGATCATTGATACTAACCGTAATGCTCTGATGCTGTTTCGACTACAGGTATCGGTGGTGACCGTGGCAATTGCGCTCTCGATGTTTGTAGCTGACCTTTACGGTATGAATCTGGAGAACTTTATTGAGGAGACTGATTGGGGTATGCCTTCTGTTATTGTGCTACTGATTTTTGTGAATATCATCGGCACAATCTATAACTTTCGCATGCTCAAGCACACAAAGCATATTTCCATGACCGGTATAATGACAAGCATTAACGGGAGTAACCGTAAAGAGATGATGCATAGGTGGTTAAAGAGTCGCCATCGTTAATACTTATAGGTGGAGGGCGTAGACGTGGACTGGCAGGGATGTATATAACTTCACACTAACCATACTCACAGTAAAGCGTGCTGCTAGCGTGCCGCTACAGCTCTAGACTACACTACAACACTACACTCAAAAAAGGGGTTTCTTAATAAATATCACAGGCTACTATAAGCATCTTCCATAAGTAGTACCCGTTGGGTAAATTTGCCAATATTATCGCCGTTTAGTCCTTGGCTGAGAATGACGGTGTCTGGTCTCAGGTGCTTGACAATGTGCTCCCATCCTTTCTCTGTCTCTGTCTCGATCACTCGGTATTCGTCGGCCTTTTTGACATGTCCCCGCAACTTGGCTTGTCTTGTGCCAACGAGCATCACCGTAGGGTTTGAATCCAGGAGACTTTGGTAATTGTCGAGAGCACTAACCACAATTGCAATTTGACCCCAGTCGGCCTTGTGTGAAGATCCATTGGATCCTTTGGTCGAGGAGCGTTTGGGTTGGGTTCTAGAGGAGATGATAGCGGCGGTGATAGCGGTTACCCCGGCCACAACCATCCCAATAGCATAAACGGTACGCCGTCTATTGACACTCATAAAGTAAAATACTAAAGCAAGTACGAAAACCCCTGTCACATGCTACTTAAACCTCTAGGGGGGTGGGAACGGGGTGGAGCGCCGTTGCTTATAAATGCAGAGGCCTGGGGTAGTGAATCGGATGGGCCAAATATCTGAGTTGCTCAAAATTTCTCTAATCCGTAACAATCGAAAGATCCCACGTTGTGGAGCTCCCACGCTGGGGCTCATGCCCTCCCGGTTCTGATAGTCTCATGCACATGTATCCGAGATGCAGATGCAATGCACCCCATCGAGTCGCAGTGTGAAACATTTGCAATTAAGCTCCAACCTTGTGAGGGCAATCACTTTGGTTGTTAAAATCGTGATGGTTTTAGACATCTACCACACTGACACTCAGACATTGCTTCATAGAGTTGCCTCTCTGATCGTAAGGATAAAATTTACATAGAATAAGGATGAATTACTTGATAAACTGCTTTCAGTTTGGTTTCGATTTTTGAACTTGTTGGTGAACAAAATGCTTAAACATGCGTATAAATAGTGAGTGAAATAATCACTTTTGATGGGATAATTTTGAGAGTTCCCATTCATTTGAGTTGGGGTGGCTCAGGAAGATCAGTGCTGATGCTTGACCAGCCTTTGATGTCCTCACCTGAGCCTTGGAGGGGCCGGTTAATGGTAATGCTTGGAACAGCGTCCCTGAGCCAGCTGTGATTGGACATTCCGCCTGCATCTGCTCTCAATGTGGGGTTCAGAGCAAGCATCGGCAACAAGAAATCGCACAATTCTCTGGCGCTTTCGGGTGAGTAGCCATACTTGTCAACAAATACATCAGAGAGGCTCCACTCTTCCAGGTGGAAAATATTGCGTAGTTGGCCGTTTTGTTCAAAGTAAAGCTGTGTCCATTGGCCCTTTATCAGCAGCGATAGCGGGAAACGTCCTAGAAGCTCGATAATTTGGGCGATATGGTCATCGTTTTTAGAGAAACGAGCGCCTGCTTGAGGCTCAAATAAATAATCACCGGTGATGAGTTCAAACACCATGCATGCTAAGCTCCAAATATCGACGCTCGCACCCCACTTTGAGCCGAGAATGACTTCGGGGGCCCGATACTCGCGTGTTTGGATATCGTTCGAGAAGTGACGATTAGCCCAACATCCATTGCCTAGATCGGCAATTTTGACACTTATCTCGGTATTGGTATCAAAAGTGTGGTGATTTCCTAGAGGCCGGGAGGCTTTGATCACATTGGGGACTGCGCTGGCTGTATCTTCTTCACTGTACTCATCGAGCAGTTCCTCCAGGCCCGGTACTTCGATCAAAACATTTTCCGGCTTCAAGTCGGTGTGAATAACCCCGCACACTCGGTGGAGATAGTCCAACCCTAGGCACACTTGCTTGGCAATCTGCTTGACCAATGGTTCCGGAATGCCATTCTGGTTGAACCTCCTCATTAGGCTCAATAATGAAGCGCCCAAGACTTCAAACACCATGCAAACGTGCTTGCCATTAGGTCCGACATGCACAAACGTGTCCTCGATTGTCACCACATGCTTGTACCCCGGGTGCGATTTGTCGGCTGTTTTGGCCCGCTCAAGCACCTGGACTTCATCCCAAGCCGCTTCAGTGTAGTGCGGGGCACTTCTCATGATTTTTATCGCCACAAACTTCCTGCCCACGCCTTTTGAAACAACGCGCGCCAGCCACACAGTGGAGAAATGGCCCCACCCCAGCTTGCGAACAATCTGGTATTTGTCGTTGTAAATACTGCCAATCTCCACGGGATGGTACCCATTCTCCTTGTAATCCGATAGATCCTCCTCTTCTTCCTCCACGAGTGTGTCTGGGCTAGAGGATGTCGAAGGGATGCTCATGAACCGCTCAATAGTGGGCGGGGTCTCGAATATATCAATAAACCCAGTAGATGCTCTGGTGTGCTTATCCACGTCAACCATGGGGCTCTAAAGATTTTATCAAATCGGGCGCTTTTTACTTTTGGGCTTGCAGCTTGCTAATTCCAACGAGGACCGCGAGTTATAAAGCGCTTGTCAGCGAGCAAATATTCCCAGTACATGGTGGGTTAGGGCGCACAATGGTCTCCCTAATTAGGTCATGCAGTCAGAGGGATTGCTCTTGCAGTTGGTGTGTGTGGGAAAAACCAGGAGCTCATCGGGTGATTAGCAAAATCGAGTGTATTTTCTTGCTGTAAATTATGTACCGATTACTCTGAATAATTTTTTACCCCTTGGACACAATCCGCTGTTTTCTTTTGTTTTCTATTCTTGTTTTTTTCGCTCACTGGACCCTCTCGGGACTTTGACAACTTGGCGGTCCCGAAAGGCGTTGATAATTTTTTATTGTTTTATTAGAACATTATTCGCTAGCCACAAACCCCCGCCCCTCGGGAAAAATCACTATTAATTCAAGAGTAAATCCCGCTTGTTTTTTGTTTTGCTTTTTACTGCTGAATGCCTCTTGCTCCCCAGGGATCCAGGTGTACGGCTATCCATTGCAGCAAGAATCCCCGCCCCCGTAACCATCGCTCTATAC
>JAKTWN010000047.1:0-71902 GCA_030582035.1 Wickerhamiella occidentalis
ATGGGCTTCTTCTTGTGTACGCATACACGGTACAAGGCTTCTTACTAGAGAGCTTGATCAGAGCTTCCCTTAGTTTCCACTCAAGTTAATATAGAACAAGATCTCATAGTGATTTCATTCTCTGCTTTCAGTACTGTCAAACATGTCTTTCAGACATCATCATAATGTCTATTTCACAATATACACGCTAACTAGTCGGTCCATATATTGGACTACCGAGCATACTGCTCACACACATTTGCATTGAATGATTGTCTCCTCTTTCACAAGTTTCATTATGCTTGCTGTTTTCAGTACTCCTCTAGCTTTTTAAATTCCAGTCATTAGTGCCTTCAATTGAGAGGCGAACTCGAGTTCTCCTTTCAGTATGCTCAACTTTCCTGTCCAGTTTCTTACCCGCTGATGTTTGTTAGTGCATCTCAGTGTTTTTGCCCAACTCGACACAGTCTCTTGCAGTCCTTTCACGGCTTCACGTTCTGCTTTAATGGCCTCAGTTCTTGCTTTAAGTACCTCCAGTTCTTTCTTCTGCTCCTTTTTTTTCTTTCGCGACTCCTTTTTTGATCTTATTTCCGTTTCGCTCTTTCTTTTCTTCGGTAGTTTTTTAGCAGATTCTGGAGTTTTTTCGTTCTGGAGTTTTTCTCTG
Source organism: Wickerhamiella occidentalis (assembly GCA_030582035.1). Classification (NCBI taxonomy): domain Eukaryota; kingdom Fungi; phylum Ascomycota; class Dipodascomycetes; order Dipodascales; family Trichomonascaceae; genus Wickerhamiella; species Wickerhamiella occidentalis. The sequence continues at coordinate 644 of JAKTWN010000047.1, forward strand.
ACCGCATCTCAGCCAGTTTTTGATACAGTTCAACTATTTGTTTCACAGTTAACTGGCTGAACGCGTGACACTGAGGACTGAACCTCCCGCTCAACGCCTTTAGTATTAAAGCGCTCAAAAATTTCGCACAGTGTACTTTCGACGATTTCGGTTTCGGCAAGACTCATTTCCTCTATTTCTGGGATTTAATGAGCGATATCTCGAGCATAACAAACCCCCACAATTTGCCAATCATACCCATTGTCGGACACTGAGGACTGGACCTCCCGCTCCACGCCTTTAGTATTCAAGCGCTCAAAAATCTCGCACAATGTACTTTTGACAATTTCGGTTTCGGCAAGACTCGTACCCTCTTGAAGATTTGTGATGCTCGAGTTATCACTCATTAAATCCCACGCAAAGCTGCGGTTTAGTGCATTGATAATTGCCGCCTGAACTTTACTATAGGTGGGTACCCCAAGCTAATTGAATGTGACTTGGTCAATCAATTTATCGTAAGGTCCTGGTTACTTCAGCATTAACTTCATCAAAAGACGTAGACGATTTCTTAGGCTCAAGACCGGAAAACATTTCTTCGAAGGTAGCTCTAGAGAATCAGCTTCGGAGATACAGCTTCGGAACCAATTTTATTATCAGACATAGAAGAAGTATCCATCACTTTGGACTTTTGATCACTTGGTTAATCCCGTTTATCATTAGACCTGATCAATGGGGTTACTTGCTTCAAGCTGGGTGGTTTGATCAAGTGGATCGGGGAGAGCACGCGCTCTATCCTCTTCGAACGGCTAACAAGCTGTGAGGAGATCGCTATTTTGTCGCGTAACTTTGGGATTGCTTCAAGCTGGGTGGTTTGATCAAGTGGATCGAGGAGAGCACGCGCTCTATCCTCTTCGAACGGCTAACAAGCTGTGAGGAGATCGCTATTTTGTCGCGTAACTTTGGGATTGCTTCAAGCTGGGTGGTTTGATCAAGTGGATCGAGGAGAGCACGCGCTCTATCCTCTTCGAACGGCTAACAAGCTGTGAGGAGATCGCTATTTTGTCGCGTAACTTTGGGATCGCTTCCAGATTCTGGAGGACAACCTTTTCCGCTACGGAAAAGATGTGTATTATGCACGTCGTCTCTGTGCGCAGGGGACTGCTGACTTTGGAAATGTCTAGTTGTTCGCGATCATCTACGCACTTCCAACTTAATCCTAAGCCAAGTCTACTAAACTTGTTCTTAGTAGGAACCGCCAAGTCTTCACATCACTTAGCCGTTCCAGTACACTTTGCCTAGCGTCCGCCCGTAAACACAAGAACAGGCCTACACTCTTCCGAGCTAAACAGTCTAGTCACTCAGTTATCGTTACATTACTTCAAATATGGTGTAGAGAAAGCCCACAGTAGAGTTTGTTTACAAAGCAGCTAACCGTTATCAGTTATCTAGATGAGCTGGGGTCACTGGTATTTATATTTCGTGGAGCCATTGACCGTAACACATTCGTAGCAGATTCAAACTTCAGCCGGTTAACCAGGCTGTGAGGATGGAACCGTCTATTTAGTTCTAGTCAACACATAGATCGACTGATATATACAACTCCAGAGTAATATACAATTCCAGCTAGCAAAGCAGCACTGGAGCATTACTGGAGCATTACTGGAGTCCATACAGGAGTCCGTACTGGAACGATATCCTGAACCACCACAAATCTAAATCATTGACTGGAATGTATTCTGCATGTTTGATTCTGGTCTGAGCCAGAGCAGCATTCCGGTCTGAGCCAGAGCAGTCTGAATCAGTTCGACGTTGGGGTCACTCGTGTGGTGGGTCGCTGGCGGGTCACTGGCGGGTTGCTACAGTGACTCGAGCGGGTGGTATATTGACGATGTCAAAAGATAAATTAATTACATGAGAGTTTTTAGGGAAGGATTAGCATTAGAAATGAGCCACTTAGAGCAAAAGAGCAGCGGCAAGGAAAGGAGCAGCGACCTGGGCAACAACACCACCGTTGACGGGGACGGCAGAAGAGGCCTGGTGAGACTCGGTAGGAGCAGCCTTGGAGGAACCAGCAGCCTCAGACTTGGTAGGCTGAGGAGCAGGGTTGAAAGTAGTGTAGGTGGTGGTGATAGGGGGGCAGGGGACGGTCAAAGTGGTGGCAGAAGTGACAGTGATGACCTTACCATCGTCCTGAGTGAAGGTGGTAGGGGTAGGACAGTAGGTGGTGGTCTCAGTGACGACAGTGGTGATGGTGGTGGGGACGACGGCAGTAGAGATGGTGCAGGGGCAGTCGGTGATGGTCAAAGTAGTAGGTTCAGTGACAGTGTAGGTCTTGTTGCCCTGGGTGAAGGTGGTGGGCTCGGGGCAGTAAGTAGTGAGCTCAGTGACAACAGTGGTGATGGTAGTGGCGTCACCAGAAGCCTCACCAGTGGCAGTATTGTTGGATGAGCCGGTGGTGGGGGCAGCATCGGTGTTGTTACCAGTGGTAGGAACAGGGACGGGGCGAACGGTGTTGCCGTCAACGGTAGGAGGAACAGTGGTGGTGTTAGCAACCTGGGCGTAAGCAAGGGCCAAAGCAGAGAGGACGGTAACAGAGTTCATTGTGAGGATGAGGTTGGGATGGCGCGTCCTTTATATGCGAGGATTTTTTTACCACCCTGTAGTACGTGCATGGTGCATATGCACACATCTCTCCCAAATTGGCACGTGCATATGATCCGAAAACTCAGCCGCGGTGCGTAGGTTTGATAGTGCAAAGTAGAGTTAGAGTAGCCGGTAGGTAGGCTCCTGGCTGAAGTTTTTCCAGAAATTGCTTCAACCAATGCAATTCCCCCTACGCTGCCCCTTGATTCGACCACAGGGGTACTCTCTACTTGTCGCCAAGGCAATATGCACCATAGAGATGCAGGGGATGCCAAGTTTTTTACGAGGGAGTGAACCTCACACAAATCAGACCAAAGAGAGAACGTCCAAGACAGCCTGAATGTTTAAGCCAGACCAGCACACATTTTCTAAAACATGCGTGCGACCAGCCACCGAGCTGGATCCGAGCCCGATGGATTGCTACCCCCAATGGGTAGTATGCAAGAGTTTACTGACTGTATGCGGGGTGATGTCATTGCCACACCACTAGGGGAACTTTATATAGGTATTATAATAACTTTTTTGAGGTAATTCCGCGTCTTGTTGCCGGCTGGAGCGGAATTACCGAGACATGTTTTGTTGAATGGCGATCTATATCCCTGAAGGGTCCGCTGGAGAGAGTCCTCTACCAAAGAGCGGTGCTTACTGTACTCTAAAAATAGCCTAGTGAAAACCCTACAGATCTAAATATAGTTGCATATCCGGAACGTGATTGTTACAAAAGTACATAAGGATTAAGGTTCAATAACAGAACCAGTGGTTTCCCTAGCCAATTCTCCACGTACATTGCACATTTTGTTCACCTGCGTCCCCCCTTAATTAGCCCAAGACCCAGCGGCTTAGGTATGCGGACCCCTGGCTCAACCGCAAGCATGCAGCCCGGGTGATTGATTGACATCTGGGGTTTGGTGATGCAAGACGAATATAGGTCCCGCCGAGGAATGGAGCTTTGGCGCAAGGAAACCCAGCCAGTGCATGATACGTTGGTTCTTGTGGTTCCTGTTTGAGTTTTTGATCCTGCTCCTGGCATTTTCAGGGTGCGAGCAAAGGAGACGAAAATAAAGGGGGACATCACCTTGGTGACCGGTGATGGCTGAAAGATGCTTTAGAATGTTCAGATTAGATGGTGAGATGGTGAGATGGGTCTATTTGGAGGCCTAATTGGAGGGCTTTTTTGGGCCACATGTGAAAAACTCTACAACAAAAAGAGATCCGCAAGATCTCCGTCGTTTAATTCTTGTGCATGATGATGTATGGGGCTACATGTTTGATTTCATCATGGGCCGAAAATAAATAAAAAATAGAAAATCATATGCATGTGTGTATCATATCACAGATTGTTTTGGAATGCTTATCCCAAAGGGGTATGTAGCTAAATTTGGAGGGGAGGGGAGGGGAGAGGCAAACAGATTAGGTTGGGGAGGGGGGTGAGATTAGTTTGGTTGAGTGAGGTGAGGTGAAGTCTGGTCAAGCCAGTCTGGTTCCGTTCCAGGTTCCGTTCCAGGTTCCGTTCCAGTCTGGCTCCAGTCTGGCTCCAGTCTGGTTCAGGTTTCCGTTCCAGCCTGGGCCTGCCAGTCTGGTAGTTTCCGTTCCAGCCAGTTCCAGCCTGGACCACCTGGACCAGCCCACCACCTACATTAACGGCTTGTGCCTTAGATATTTAAAATATGAATTTTGTGCTCCAGAGAGCTTCCGCCCTCTGCTGCCACCATGCATTAGTCGGTATTCTCCAAGAAGAAATAGTGGCCGGCAGCTTTTTGCTCCTGATCAACCTGGGAATCAAGCTTGTTGATTCTGGGGCGGAACGAGGTGGGATCACGTCTGAACGTGACATTAAGGTTCTTGAGGAACCGGTTGCAGCCCGTGAGCAAGGACTCAGGCAGGTGAGCACTGGCCTCAACACCGGGGGTACCGTCAAATACAATAACTTTATCAGCCAAATAAGTAGCCATAATGAAATCGTGCTCGACAATGAACGCCGTCTTGTGAGCATGCATAATAAACCGCTTGATAACCTTGGAACAAATGATACGCTGCTCTGAATCGAGGTACGCGCTGGGCTCGTCGATGATGTAGATATCTGCGGGAATACCGAGGGCCAAGGTGATGGCAACACGCTGCAACTCACCACCAGACAAGTGCTGGACTTCCTGGTCGATGATATCGTCGATTCTCAGTGGCTTGCACACATCGGTTTGAAACTGTGGGTGCAAGAACGAGGCTCTGATTTTTTTAAAGAAAAGTTGGCGCACGGTGCCTTTGAATTTGGGTGCAATCATCTGGGGCTTCATGGAGATGCTCATCTCGGGCAGCTTTTCGTTGTTATCGGGTTTGAGGGCACCGGCCAACAACCGACAAAAAGTGGTCTTGCCCATACCGTTTTCACCCATCATCACGACGATTTCAGAGTCGTTGAAGGTACCACCCGTGACCTTGAGGTGGAAATCGCCGAGCGTCTTCTCCATTGTGGGGTAGCGGTAAGCGCGTTCATGTTCAGTGACTTCGCGGTCTGCAGAGTCCATGAGACGGAACTGCAGACTATCGGTACGGAAACGCAAATTCTCTGAAGGGATGTTACCATCAAGGAAGATATTGATACCTTCACGTACACTCATGGGCAAACTAACCACACCATAGACTGAGGGGACGCCGTACAAAATACAGACAAAATCACTCAAATAGTCAAGGACACTGAGATCGTGCTCGACACAGATAACATAGACCTCATCTTGAAGCAGGGTGCGGATGATATTTGCCGCAGAGAGACGTTGCTTGACATCGAGGTACGAACTTGGCTCGTCAAACATATACACATCAGCCTTTTGAAGGACGGCCATAGCGATGGCGAAACGTTGGAGCTCACCACCAGAAAGCTGTTTAAGCTCACGGTCCTGCAGTTTTGAGAGCTCGAGGACTTTGGTGACGTGCTCAAAGGCGTGGCCACGGCCAGAGCGGCCATTCAGGAGCGTGCCCACCTTGTCATTAGGGGGCTTGACGGCCTTGGGGATATTATCAACGTACTGCGGCTTAATGACGGCCTTGAGCTTGTCTTCGAGCAGTTTACTAAAGTAGTTTTGTAGCTCTGAGCCTCTGTAAAAGGCAAGGATATCGTGCCATGAAGGGGGGTCGTCAAAACGGCCCAAATTGGGTTTCTCTTTGCCACTGAGAATCTTGAGAGCAGTACTTTTGCCGATACCGTTGCTTCCCACAAGACCAAGGACCTGGCCGGGACGGGGCATGGGCAAGCGATGGAGCTTGAAGGAATTAGCAGAGTAACGGTGCGAGACCTGTGCGTCCAAATTTGTGGGTAAATTAATGATAGTGATGGCGCCAAAGGGGCACTTTTTCACGCAAATACCGCATCCAATACAGAGGGTTTCACTAATAAAGGCGATTTTGGAGGTTCCGTCGGCCTCGATACAGAGTTTACCTGTACGCACGACAGGACAGGCTTTTTTACATTCCTGACGACATTTCTTTGGCTTGCACTTGTCGCTAGAGACGATAGCGATACGAGTATTTTTGTCGACCATGAAAAAAAAGTGATGATCTAAGCAAAAATAGGTAAATTATAATAAAGGGGAGGTGATTGGAGGTGGCAGCGGTGGCGAGAGTGGTAGCGGTGGCGACAAAGATCTGACTAATCACACGTCTGTGGCGCTGACCGGTGGCGTTGACCGGTGGCGTCTTTACAATAAAACAATAGAAAATAAACTCCAAAGTCCCAGCAGTCCCAGCAGTTCCACCAGAGGCACCAGAGTCCCCATCAGAACCCCTATCAGAACCCCTACCAGAACCCCTATCAGGACCCCTATTAGAACCCCCACCAGAGCCCACACCTTCTCCCCTATCCCTCATAAACACAAAACTCTTATTCTCTCCCCATCACTAACCCACTCCCACCCCATCACCACCCCACCCTCTCCCCACAAAATGACTCTACCACTCACAGACAGCCACTATGAGGCTTTAAATCGAGCGCATCCCCTAATAAAACAACTAGTAAGCTCTAATATCTCTACTAATCGATTTTTACAGTTTATTGATCAGTACTCGGGGCCTTCCATCGAGGTCCAGGCAATTTACCCCGTCCTCAACGACATTAAAAGCCAATTGGACGCGCTCAGGCTCAAGTACGGGCTGGGTCCCCAAAAATCTGCGTTTACAGCCTCGCCGGAGGACGCCCACACCCTCGAGACGGTGTTTGAGTTTTTGTGGTTTGTGACGAGAAATCTGTACTTTAAAGCGCGCTACAAGTCTCTTGTGTCACTTATTGATATCGATATTCTTGAGTTTTACCGCTGCACTAACCTCGAGGTCGCAATTGCCTCAATGAGGCTCTCGGTGCTTTCACCAATAAAGACTCGGATGGGAAACAACTTGTATGCCGATAAGACGTTGTTGCAACTATTAGATGACATGGAAATGCATAATGTGATACCGTCAAGTGGAGTTTTGAGCGCTCATGTCTCTGATTATGCCGTTTATATGGGCACTTGTGGCTCGGAGCCCGGCTCGGAGGAGCCCCGCAAACAGCTGCTTGTTGGCTATGATGTCCTCGCCTCCATCAGCTACGATCAGCTCTACTATGAAGTCACCCAGAGAACCCCTGCTACGAGCAAGTCAACCAGATACGCGCACATTCTGGACGCAACCTTGCTACTCGAGTACCCCGAGCTCTCCAAATATGCAATCAGCGTCTTGACCCGTGCATCAGGGTTTAATGCCACCGAGTTTGTTAGGATCGATCAACGCCTGCGCGATGGAGAGCTGCTTGTCTCTGCAATCCAGACCAAAAACGAGCCCCTGATTATCGCGATACTTGACTTTTACAAGAAAAGCAATGAGCTGAATTATATGGAAAATGATACAAAGACCCTCACAACCATGGGCAACTTCATCATACTGGAGCACCTTGAACGGCTGAGCCGCAATCATTCCGACCTCAATGTGCAGATTGCACTGCTGCGGGTCCTGGTTTACTCTATGAAAGTCGATAGCTCGTATGATTTCGCGCCTCAAGAAGAGTATATCAGCGTTGTTCAGTCGTTTTTCGCAATGCTCAAGTACCAGCTCGAGTTTGATTCATGGCTCGATTTTCAGGTCCAAAAGGGGCTGCTCTCAGTCATCATGCTGCTACTGGAAAAAGACGCATCTGGCGTGCTGATAATTGCCAACGATTCGCTATCAATACCGGTTTTGGCAAGCGCATGCGAAAATGCGGGTCTCTCGAGTCTGGCAATAAAGTGTTTGGTGCTGTTGTTGGGTGCGGATCTACTCTGCTATTCAATAATTGATAACTACAAGCTCTGGGACTCCATTATCCATAGTGTAAAAGACCCATATGCTCTGGTGCAGCTTTATGCATGCTTGATCAACAGTGAGCATGGGCTTAAATTGGTCGAGAATTACAATCTGAGAACAAGGCTACTTGACACGGCTATTGAATATACTTTTGAGGCCAACTACTTTTCGCGTGAGTATTATTCTAGCCTTACCGATGCGATTGTTTCCGATGCACCCACCCTTGAGGCATTTGCTCAGCGTTTGCCCGGAATTTTGAACAAAATCATGAATTTTCTTGATGAATGTGGTGACGAGAGCTGGTTTGATTTTGAGCATCGGCTCTGGGGTCGCCACTCGAGGACTGCGAACCTCGTACTCCATACTGTTCGCTTGCTGTCTTGTACCGCTCACCGTGACTCAATAAGAACCCAGCTACAGAGTAATACCGGGCTACCAATTTTGTTGCGAATATTCGCCCATAAGCACTTGCCGTTTGCGTTTCCCAATTCACTTTGTAGTCAGACCCGATTTAGTCTGCTGGTTAATGAATTGATGTTGGCCGACACAGCTAAAGACTTGCTGGATTTCTTGCTGAGTGGGGTCGTAGAATTGCTCCAAAGTGACCTTAGGGGCCCCCAGGTGCGCCAACTTCAAATATACCTGGCGTGTGTGGTGAACCTCAACTTTAGGAAATCCGAGGAGTTTACCAAAAATCTAATTGAATGGATAACACAGGACCCGAATTTCAGCAAAATGGCTACCTTGATTCCACAGGCAATATACGCAATCTCCGACCAGAAGTTTGACATGCTTAGCGGGCCCGACAGAGCCATTCACGAGTGCTATTGGTATCGATTGGAGGGTCACAGAGGACAAATGAGCGAGGTAATCATGAAGCGGCGGCTTGTGGGTATCTCTGATCGCCAGTACTTTGAAAAGAAGCAACAAGGGATGCTAACACAGTATACTGGTATGGCTCTTGACGCGTGCCGGAACTGCTTGCTTCATTTTGTTGATGATATGTTTCGATATAAAATGGTTCCCAAGGGGTTTAATCCTGCTATCTTCGTTACAGGAGCTAATGACTGCTTTGCAAAAATAAATCTGAGTTCTACCCGCGGACGGTACATTCTAGCGCAATTGAACCCTTTATACTATCTGAATTGCTTTTCAGTGGACGGTGCAATGGATACTCTTTTCGTCAACAAGGGTTTAGAGACGATTATCGACCTTTATGCGAGAGTGCATAAACCTTGCGCAAGCGAGAGTGTGGTTCTGCTAAACGCATATTATCAGAGCGATTACATCAAAAAGTGCAAGGAGGTATTGAATGAGGCGTTCATCGAGTTTGGTATCCGCAGCAGTGTCACGTCAAGGCTCCTTGAGCAATGTGCGGCAGCTGGGTACAACCCGATGCAAGCGTGGGCACACATGATCAAGCAGATTGTAGAGCACCATATGCCAATTACAAACGAGCTCATGTATTGCTGGCACTGTGACGAGCAGGACGTGTCTGCGTATTTGCCCCTGAGAGGGTATATTCTTGAGAACCTGCAGGACTTTTTCAAAGACCAAGACATTGACGGTTATCGACATGGAAGCAAAATCTTGGCAATGACGCTCAATATTCTCGAGGTTTATGAGCCTATCATGCGTGATTTGATCCCCAGTTTGATTGCTCGCAACACTGTACCCGGATTAGCCCTCGTTGCTGGCTGCTATACTCTTGGTGAAGCCAAACTAAACGTTCCCGAATTGCCTCTTGCTCCAAGCCTCGTGCAAAATATCGCTGATCAAGACCCACTCAAGGTCATGTGTAGTGTGCAAATCATTCTTGGATCCGGTGTGAAAGTTCCTAGCAGTGCACTCTCTGTGGCGCTTGATACCGTGGTTAAGTGTCAATCCCCCAGAGTTGTTGGAGCCGTTTTGGAATTGGCGACGCGTTGTGTGATTGAGCACCCAGACTCCCGACCACAGCCATGTATTGTTGAGCAGGTTCACCAGTACTGTTTGGAGATGTTTGAAGCGGACGGTTATACCGAGGAGAGTATGATATGCTTAAGCCACTTGCAAGAGTTTATTCTAGCCTGCTGTGAGGCCGATTTGGCCGTTTTGGAGGCGACCATGGCAGGTCTTGTTTACCACCAAGTTGGGCAATCTCCTAAACCCTTGAACGAGCTTCAAATTGCGTTTGCAAAACTCGAGAAAAGATCGCCAGTGGCACTTGAAGCCTCTTTAAACAAGCATTTCATGGTATTGAATGACCAGGTTCTGGTACCCCGGCGGTCAGTTTGCGAAGCTCATCAGCTGCCCAGAGTTTATGGCGAGATTCCTGACTTGAACAAAGCTTCAAAACATTTGATTGATCAGTTTATCGATCAAATTATCGCGAGATCTCCCCTTGTTATTGACAGCATGCAACAACTATGCAAAGCCCACCAAGCCAGCAACAGTCTTTACTTTTACCAATCGTTGGAGGATGCCTACCGCACTGAGCTGACCGAGAAGCAGCAACAAGTAAACTCCAGGTACCTTGAAGCATGGGAAGGGTTTCGTAAAGCGGTTTTTGGGATCCGGTTGTACAGCGATGTGCTCAACTGCTTGACGTATTTCTATGGCGCTAGTGCTATTTACTTGTCAACAAGTGAGAAACTCGACACACTGTTGCGCTCAGTCCTAGAGATTATGGGGCACGTTGGCTATGAGACAGATGACTCCAGGGGCTCGTCGTGGGACGTCCAGGTCAGAAACATCTCAGATTTTATCAAGCGGCTATTAAAATGTGGAGACCACACGTGCCAAATGATTTTTGAGTCCATCAAACGCATTCTTGATAGCGGGTCGCCGTACGCCTGCCTTGGCTTCCTCTATGTGGGCATACCCCATCCGTACGACGCGAGTGTGATGAAAATGCTCAACAAGTCGCATTTATTGGACACAATCAACGACATTGTTGCCAAGTGCGAGTCTGGTGCCATCGACAGGTTGAGAGCTCGGCACTTTGACAGGCGGTTGAGAGCTCGGCACAGTATCTTTTATAACCGACTGAGCGCCATGTGGACTAATGAGATGGAGTCGTATTCATCTTTTAAAGCCAAGGAGGGTGAGCACAACCAGAGTGGAGACGGCAAGCAAGACCCCGTTAGAGACGGCACCGATGAAGACCCCACTGGAGACGGCACCGATGAAGACCCCGCTAGAGACGCCCCCGCTGGAGACGGCACTCCCGTAAACGACATCAGCTTGGCCCAATCTGACTCGCACTCCTCCAGCTCACACTCCTCCAGCTCAGCCATCTCATACGGAAGCGAAGAAATCCAGGAGGACGAGGAGTTTTACACCGATAGAGAGTTCTCATACCCAGATACTGATGTTATCCCTGTGGGCTCTCTCTTTGGTATTGGAGATTTCGTTGAATATGCCAAGACGTATCCTCGAATGGGTCTCGCGTGGAGAATCAATCCTCCGGTCGTTTCGGCTACAGAAGGAACCACCCTTGAGCATACCTATAGCTATATGAGTCCTCCCGATAGCGAACCACTGTTTTTCTCCGATAAAAACCTCTATTATTTGGGGCACCGTGGTCTGAATCTCATGCCGATTTACTTGCCCGGGCATCCGAAGTTTAGCCCCAACAGAGGCCAAGATTATCATTATCAAGGAGCGGTAGTTGATTCTCAAGTGCAGTGGATGATTGGGGGTTCGATGTTTGCTAGCATGGACCGAGAAAGCGCGCAGTTTGCTGCACGTATTATGCGGCCTTGGACGCATGGAGTTGTGGGCGCCATAGATTGGTCCTTGGTTCCACACTTGGAGTATCAAAGAGCAAAAGTCCTTTCGGCGCCCAAAGAGCCCCAAGAGCTGGATATCGCCAATGATACTCCCGCTTTTGTGGTCGCCTACGAAACTGCGATTGAAAAGGGTCGTCACCTGCTGGAGAACCCCAATGAGCTGGCATTATGGGGCCTAAGTACCGAGTATTTGGAGAATATTCCGCAAGAATACAGGTTGGACGCGCTAATCTCGTATTTGACGCTAAATGGTGGCCAAGAAATGACCAGCGGCGATATTCGGGCGACCTTTGATGATGATTTGGCCTACGATATTGCATTGACTGAGACCAGTGTAACAACGAGGCTCGCGGTATCTGCACAGTTTTCAAAAGACGATGACCCTTCAGTGCAGCTGGACATTGCGCGATTCCATGAGAAGCCGGTCCACCCGCCGGTCACTGCACAGCTTTTGCTTGAATTTGGAGTTTATAGACCTGGTATGAGCACATCGTTTGATCCCGACATTCCTGATTTCTCGGACGATGCCGCACTTCAAAATGAGGTTTTGCTCCTTTTTCGCGATTTGCTCGCTGAAAACTCCCCATTGATCCAGCCCCGAAACGTTGAGGCGTTCATTAGCTGGCTACAGAAATCAAAAAGCGGAAATCTCAATGTGAGCCTGCTGATTGACTGTCTTTGTTGTCCGATTGTGCTATCTCACGGTAATGTGGGTCTGGGCCAGCTCCTCAGCACGCTCAAAGAGTCCGTCGAGAAAAGTGATGGCTTCAAAGAGCTTGAGCTCCCGATAATTGAGAAACTGTTTGCCGTTTACTGTTCAAGCTTTCTTTCTTGTTTTAAGCAGAAAACTCTGCGGCAGATTATCCTCGAGATGTTTGAGCGGGGGTTTGTCAAGAAAACCACGCTGCAACAGATTGTTTGTGATGAGCTCATGAAAAAACTCCACGAGAGCAACAAAGGCGAGATTTCGGACCTGACGAGCCTTGAGGAGTTGTTGATGGCGCTCACCCGGCACCCCCTGGTGCGAATCACTGGTACCGCAGGAATCGTCCAGCAAGCGGTTGAGATGGGTAAAAACGTTTCGAGTGCCATCAAGACGCACGATATCACTGCCACGATGCGTCTCTTACGGTGTTATTTGTTGCTGGTGACCCTTACTCCTGATGCCCGATCTGCATTCATTGCCTTTGTAAAAGACAACAGGAAGCTCGTAAACAAGGTTATACTACAGGATCAAACTATGCTCAAGAGCTGCTGTGCCAATATGAAGGGCAACTACCATTTACTTGATTTCAAGGTCCGTGCCGGGATTATCCGGGGCCGGTTCCCGCAAAGTTCCGAGAATGCTATCCGGCTGAAAATTGGTCGCCAACGCATATTTTATGAATCGTATGCTGCTATTAAAACGGTGGACCCCAAAGAATTCACTAGCTCTGCTTTTCGTATCGAGTTCAAGGCGGAAATGGGCTTTGATGGCGGAGGACTCACTAAAGAATGGCTCACAGTCCTGGCGAGATCTGTCTCTACGACCGAGTACGGGCTTTTTACGCGTATAAACAACAAGTATTTGCACCCCAACCCTCAGGTTTTCTATCAAGAGGCAGACAGCAACAACCGGTTTTACGAATTCATTGGCAAAATGATGGCCAAGAGTATCCTGATTAAAGAGTCGTTTGATTGCAACTTTTCGAGTATTATTTACTCGAGCCTTGTGTCTAAAAGCCCCGGCCCGTTTTCCCTTGAGGACCTTTTCGAGTTTGACAAGGAGCTTGCGCAAAGCCTCGAATGGATGCTCCAAAACGATATTTCAGGGATCATCATGGAGACATTTGTAACCAAAAGCACCGCATTTGGCGATTTACAAACCAAGGAGCTCCTGCCCGGTGGTGCTCAGCTCGAGGTGACGGAACAAAATAAGCACCAGTACGTGGAGCTCATGGTTGAGCATATTCTCTACAAGAACGTTGAGCCGCAAATCCAGGCAATCTGCCAGGGGTTCTGGTCAGTGATTCCGTTGACGCTTGTGAATATTCTATCTGCAGCCGAGCTGGAGAACTTGCTGTGCGGTGCCCAAACAATCGATGTCGAAGAATGGCAAGCAAACACCGTTTACCAGACATATAATTCCAGCTCTCCTACCATCAAGTACTTTTGGCAAGCAGTGAAATCGCTTAATGAGCTTGAGCAGCGACAACTGTTGCTTTTCTCCACCGGCTCCGATCGCGTCTCTGCTCTCGGCTTTTCTAGTGGTGGCACGAAATTTACTATTGGGAAGCAGTATGATGGCCCTACAAGTGTTGAACTTAAGTTGCCCACATCTAGTACGTGCATTTCGCTGCTCAATCTACCAGAGTACCGGAGCTACGACGAGGCAATCAAGTCGATTCGCAAGGCATTAGAGTACGGCAGCCTAGGATTCGGGTTTAGCTGATGACGCGCGAACGTGCGAACGCATTAACGTATACCGAGTTTGCCTGCTACCGCACTAACGTACCACCCAAACCGAGTCTGCCTGCTATCGCACTACCGCACTACTTTACATATTATAGTTAAATTAAATTATCCAAAAGTGTATCTCTAACGACCTTTGCAGCGCTTGGCATGGCGTTGTAAGCTATCCTGGCGACTAAACTGATTATCGCACTTGTCGCAAGAAAATGGCATTGCCTTCATGTGTGTGATCATATGACGACGACAGTGTTTACGAAGTCGGTAGGATTTCGAGCACTCGAGGCAAACATAGACGCAGTCGCGCAGAATCGGGCTTTTCAAGCCGCCAGCCACCAGCGCTTGATCAAGCTGGTTGCCCGTGCTGTTGAGCTTCAGATGTTTACGAGTGCGCGGCCTACGTCGCTTTTTCTCCACGACATAGTCACTCTCGTTTTCATTGTCGTCGTAGGGTTCATCATCGTCCTCCTCCTCTATTTTGACCTGAATGTTCTCCGGTTGCTGCCTAGGCTCTTGCTGCGTGCTCTGCCTAGGCTCTACCTTTACTTCAACTGATTCCTGTATATTCTGAGCTGGTGATGGTGCGCTCACTCCATAGATTATAGGCTGAAATGCATTGTATACAGCATGTGGGTCCGCTTTGACTTGTACGCCCCCATACGCGAAATCGTTGAAAGTGTTCGGCGCGGTATCGGATGTGGTCTCTGCACGCATTTTCTTGACACTCGGTGACTCGTCCTCATGGCGGTTGGCAGCCCGTCGTTTACGAGGAGTGGGCCTCTCCTTTGAGCCTGGAACCGGTTGGAGAATAGGTGCTTGGGCGAAAAACGAAGGATGCGGAGTTTCAGATTGCTGCTTTGCTTCTTTGGGCTCTCCTTGAGGTGAAAAGGTGAAATATGGCAGAGGTGTAGCGATAAAAGGAGTAAGGGGTATGGAACTGGCAGTGGGAGTGATCACAGCATTAAAAGTATTGATGCCTGGATAGGGACTCCACACCAAGTACATGGTGCTCATATCCATGATGACGATGAAGGGATCTGCATTGGGTTTATATCTCTCCTGTGGGCCCTCATGTGGGGCCACTATAAACCATAGCACACGTGAGTTTGAGGCTAGATCAAAGAGACTAGTGTGGGTTTTAGGGGAAGTTTAGCTATCAAACGAATTATTAAACCCATTGGAGCGCTACAAAAGTTTCCAACCTCACTTTGGATGCAATGCAGCTGCAGGGCAAGGGTTGGCTAATTAAGGAGATGCGGAGGCCAGGTGGGTACAGGTGGGTAAAATGTATCAAAAGGATCCAGGACAAACAGCCATATTATCGAATAGGTCTAGAGGTGGTCTAGAGGTGGTCTAGAGGTGACCTGTACTTTGACCGGTCATTATAGGACGAAAAGCATGCAAAGTCCTAGTTTAATTCAAATAAGCGAGTACATTGAGGTGTCAAACGGACCCGCTGGATTAGAGGGTGGGCGAGCGCGTATTCCTGAAGAGTGGAAACTCGAGTGGAAGGTATGAGTGAAGAGTGAAAGTCTCGTCTTGTGGCAATGAATATTCGCCGGATGGAGAGACTCCCTGGGATGCTAGCTTGTGGTTGTGGTTGTGGTTGTGGTTGTGGTTGTGGTTGTGGTTGTGGTTGTGGTTGTGGTTGTGGTTGTGGTTGTGGTTGTGGTTGTGGTTGTGGCTGTGGTTGTGGTTGTGGTTGTGGCCTGTGGTTGTGGCTTGCGGTAGCTTGTGGTGGTGGCCTGTGGTGCTTGCGATGCTAGCTTGCAATGGTAGGCCACATTCCACTGCTTCTGTTGGGTTTCAAGTATTCTTATACTGTCAAAAGTGTACAACGATGCGACACGCGTCGAGGCGAAGAGTTATGCACTCTATTACTGGGTGATGCATATCGGGTATTGCGAGCGATGATCTGAGTGAGGCTGTTTATACGAGCGCACTAGAGTCAGAGAGCTTGCTTAATGTCTTGGAACACGTAGGGAAATGGCACACGTGGGAAAATGGCACCATACAAGGAGACCAGACCCGGGCATTGAAAACAAAGCCTCTTGCAACGATCAAGGATTCGATAGCAATCATAACGCTAATCCTTTAGCCCTTTACGTAAATTGATTCCTTGTTATTTCTGTATATTTGGGTCAGTCTTGCAAAGTAATGCGGACACTGCAAATAGCAACAAAAAGTAGGTATAATCCACTTGGAGCCCTTTAAACCGAGTTCTGGCCACCGTTTAAACCGGGTTCTGACCGTTCTGGTCCGTTTCGGTACGTTCCGGTTCACCGTTCTGCTCCACCATTGTGTTCCACCGCGGTGGACCACGCACTCATTGCTATAGCCCTAGCCCGCTGTGTATAAGTCAGAGTAAAGCCACCCCATAAACCCATACTGTCTAGACCTAGTTGCACCAGCTGATAAGCCAGGAGCTGCCAAGTGTAACGATGTGACACGCGCACTAGAGTGCTTTAGATAACGCCAGGAATACCTCACAGCCGGTTAGCAGCATGACAAGGAGCACCTTAGAGGTATTATGAAAAACACCGGCTAGTTAAAGCTCAGTGCTGCTCAACCTCTGCGACCTTAATGCTAGGCCCAAGCCCCGTAAATCCTCTTGGATTTCAGATTGAAAAAGCAACGAGGATTGAGCCTTTCCAACACATTGGTATCTCGTCCACTACACCTGATACACTTTGACAATTTACTCAACTCACGGGATGTCCGCATTGGGTGCAGCAATGCTCTGTGGATGTCTTTATCTCACCCGTGAGTTCAGCGAGCAGTTTCTACGAATGGGGCGGCCCTCAACACTTGGTACCATCAGTATATGATTTTTTATTGTGGATTTCGAATCACCAATCTCTCATAAGCTTGGATTTACGCATTCCACGTGTTCTGTATGGTTAAAGTCGAACAGGCGTGCGGACCTATTCATGGCCGGGAGTCCCCTTGAGAGCTCAGACGTTTTTCTTCTGCCTATTTATAGCTGGAATAGCAGCCAGCGTTCCCAGATGGTACATATTTGCATCCAGCAGGTTTAGGTTGCTGAAAAAGAGAAAGGAGATCTCAGAGACGGTGAGAAACCGAGTCAATGATAACAATTACTCCATAGAACTCTGGTAACCGATCTAAAGTGAGCTCTTGAAATCTCAAGACTAAATTTCAACCAAGATGCCTACATACTATATGTAGTACCACATTTGTCGCTCAACAAGTTAAATACAAACTCCACACGCTCGTCTACACACAACATATTCATGTACCCCCCTGCTCTTTTACTCTGGTTTAACTCGAGATCGCACGAGCTCATTCAAACTATCGATGTAGAGTACAATCGCACCTGGCAGTTTAAAAAATGTGCCCATAACCTATGGCTAATGTACCACAATGATAATACTGTGGCTGTCATTATTATCAATAGGCTTCAGTCAAAGATATTTTGGTACGAAAGCAGTACGTGGGCGATCATGCGCCGTAAAATATCTCCCTCTTTTGAGGAGCTGAATTATAGGATCGATAGCCGGCGAAGGCTGAGATGGACACGGGAAGGGATGTCCATGTCACTAATTGATGGCTCACTGGTACATGTGAATCGAGCTGAGATCCAGCATCTCTCCCAGTATGCTAGAGCCACTCACCTTGACGGCTACTTGAAGATATTCAATACCGCCTATGAGCAGCAAGTCATTGCGTTAGGATTTGTTGCAATGATTGTGTGGTCAAAGCCTGACTTGATTGCCAAAGTACGAGGGTGTCTTGAGTTTCAGTCGAGCAAATTGGGCAAAGGTATATGGCAGAGTCTCAAGTGTGCTCGTGCAATTAATTAGCGTATTTAGTAGATGAGGTCTCTAATACATTCTAAATTAGTTCAACAGTAGCAGGGCCGATATTTTCATGCCCTCAGGGTAAGCTCCTGAGAACTGTGATGATCTCGCCAATGGACTTGCGAACCACCTCAACGAGGAAGCACGCGCCTGGTTGTCGAGCTCAGCTTGAAATTCCTCAATATTACGCTGAGTCCAATCGATGGCAATCAAAATGACCTGAGAGTCAGGGCCATGCGAATCTGGAGCACACAACGCCGGCGCAGGTGCGGGTGCACGTGCAGGTGCAGGAGCCGGTTGAGAAGCTGCTTTTTGTAACCCGTGGGCTACATGCCTGCAGGTTCGTCCAATTATCGCCGGGGCGACTAGCGATTTCCCTGTTGGACCAGCCATTGGTGCTCGCCAGTAGGGGGGCGAACGAGACCCATTGTCGCCGCTTACGCCGCTTTTCCTTTGCATCAGTGGCAGCTCCCACGTCGGCAGCTCCCACGCAATCTCTTGAGGTGGCATCACACAGCTCCTAAAGTGAGCTCTTGAAATCTCAGGACATCCAGAGCCACAAAATGATCAAGATATTAACGGCATACAAACCACTAATAGGCAGCATATACAAGCTCATAAACAGGCTCGCCTCGAGATATGCAGGTGTATGCGATGTGCATAAAGGGACCCACATATTGCTCGTAAACGGCTTAGCTCGGAAAAGACATGTGGTGAATCGCCTAAAATCTACTTGTGCTGGGATCTAAGCTCATTGATCCGTGAATCCTCCTGAACGAGGTGACTTTGCATACCAAGACATACATAAAACAGGTTTCTGTGCGTAAACCCTGGGCTTTCCACGTAATGAGTACTCAGAGGGAGCGTACGCAAACCGCAAAAGAACGTACGCACCCCCTGGTGCAGAATATAGTCGCTTATACCCCCATTTGGTATATCATAGGTGCCTACACCAAAAGCCCCGATGATCTCGTCAACACCGCCCTGGTCTCGAAAGCGTTTCACGAGGTATTCACCAGCGACTACATGTGGCGCTTTTATGACGTTCACGGTTTAGAATGCGGGATTCTGGACCGCTTTAGCCGTGACATTAGGGATGTGAAAGCGTCACCCCATCGGTGGCCATATCAATATCGAGAAAGTGAGTTTACATGGCATCTCCTACGGATTGCAAGATCTAATTTCTTCCACACGATCTGCAATATTCCTGATTTCAGGTTCTGGTGGTGTGTTTGCCGTGGTACACAGCCAAGGTTCTTTTGGCTGCCATGGGCCCGCGATGCTGCAATGGAGCTTTTGGACTGGTTTCCAAAAGCAGATATTTCACTGAGACGTGGATACATGGATAGAGAGTTTGTTCTCAAGCTCTTGAGCCACAATCATATCACTAAATACGAGGTGCTAGACAATTATATGATTTCGGTTGCCAGTCGCTATTCAGAAGATGAAGAAATTATGATGCTAGCAATGGCAAGACTCCCCTCGATTGCTAAATACTCTAATCCCAGGTTTTTCAGTACCCAGGAGTTTAAACTTTTGGCGCAACAGCACGGGGAACTGTTGAGATATGCGCCCCAGGGCCTGAAAGATGATTTCGAGTACCTTTTGGCAGTGTGTAATGGCAAACAAGACACGACCCGCCTTTCAGAGTATATGTGGCCCACTCCAGATCCTGAGGAGTGTACGACACGAGATTACTTGTACAGCGTTATCGAGAACGCATCACCGCGGATCAGGCAGAATTCTGAGCTTGTGGGACAGTTTTTGAAAACAGCGACCAAAAAAGTACGTCTTTATGAGCTCATAAGGATACTGGACCGCGACGTGTCAGAACAAGCATGGCGCAGCCAATTTGAGGATTTTGGCGAGCTGGCCATGTTGGGACTGTGAGGGGGTCTAGCAAGGGTTTTGCTTGAGTTTAGAAGGGTTTAACGCGATCATAGATCAAGAGTCTCGCTAGGGAGCTCCCAAAGGTATACAATGAGTAAACCAGTCCCCCTGCCGAAACCATCGAGTACCGCCCGATGAATAAATTCTAATACGCTGGAGCTAATTAATGGGAGCATATATAAATGATAGCATAGATACCCACGCTTAAATGCGTGTCTGAGACATAGCCCAATGGTACTCACTGTTACCAGCCTCCACAGCTTCAGGAGTCTCCTTAGAGTAGGCATGGAGCTGAAACTCTATAAATAGCCCAAACAAATATTTAATCACACTTAGAAGGCCCATACATCCCATACACGGCCCATACAAGATACACAGACGCATTGATGCCTGCACCTACATGGCCGCAGGGTAACTCATATAAACATCTCAGTGCGGCAATCCAATCATGACAGCCTATGAAATTATTCCAGGAACAATCGAGATGGCAATTCTCATTGTAGCTAGCGGCTTTGTTTTCACTGCCACCCGTAAAACCACTATCTTTACGCTGGAGCATTACCTCTCTACACCAGGCTACGCGGGAAATGGAGTGAACTTTTCAAGCTTTACATGTCCAGTAACTCTAGTTGATTACTCTGAAGAAGCTTCTGAAGCCGATTTGCCGTTTGACCCTGAGCTTGAAAACGAGCACACAGTGACCGGCAAGGTTGTGATTGTAGAGGTGGATGAATCGTACTATCAGATACCGAATATTATACACAAATACGGTGGGCTCGGAGCCCAGGGCGTAATTATCGCGTCAGGCCTGTCTTATCCATCCTTTACCAAATCAGTGAACCGTTTGAATGATACCGATTTACCATGGGTATATGTCAAAAAACAAGTAAAGGATCGTATTATGCACGACAAACAAGTGACATTTATTGCAAAGATAAAGCCAATGGACGAATCCGTGGCCCTTTTGGTCCACATTGGTGTGGTTGTGGCAGCAGCGTTTATATTATTTCTCGGGTTCCGTACCCCAAAGCCTCAAGGTGTTTGGTCGGTTTTAAAGGATTGGCAGTCACAGCTCCAAATTTCCGGCGTATAGGCAGAACGACCGACTTGGAGACCCACTTAGACGACCCACTTGGGGATCCATTTAGAGCGACCCACAGAGCGACCCACTTAGATCACTAGATCCACGCTGATAGGAATAAAAATCATTAAATAAAGTATCTCATAATATTAAAGCGAGCGGTCTTGCCCTCGTCCTCCGATCTTGCCCTCCGATACTCTCCCAACCCCTACAAAGCTACGCGACTTTCCGAACTGCCTCCATCCTTGACATAAACATGCTCAACTTGGCCTTGGCCATCCAACTCATCATCAATAGTTGCACCCTGCAAACCAATGTGACCAGTGTACCCATTTTTACGAAGATACTCGGCAAACCGGATATCCTCATTAATGAGATCATCCTCTTGTAAATGGGGAATAAATATAAGGGTAATAGCAACGCCAACACCACCGATAATGGCAGCAATAATAAATGTCCACTTTTTACCCAAATTATCCTGGATCGGGGTGAATGCCTGAGTACCCACTGCGGCACCTGCTTTGCCTACAGCAGCACTAAACCCATAGAGAGTACCTCTGACACTTGTAGCATAACATTCTGAGGATACAAGGCCCAGCATATCGCCCGGTCCGAGATTGCCCATTGAGTTAAAGAGGCCGTAAAAGACCACGAAAAGGGGCACGATCTTGGAGATTTTCTCAAACGCAATACCGATAATTAACCCAAAAACAATGTATCCGGTAAACCCAATCGCCATGGTGTATTTACGGCCGATTCTGTCGCACAAAAGTGCACCCACAAAAACACCCGGGAGAGCAATCGCACCCAACAAAAGCTGCCACTCGAGGGTACGCTTGATATCTTTATCTTTGCCCAAAACACCCTGAATGATGGTGGCACTGAAAATACCATTGGGGAAGGTGATAAAGTCATACATGAACCATGCACCACAGGTACCGATTATGCGCTTCCAGTAGTAACGTACAGTCAATAGCGAGATTTTCCATAAATCTTTACCAATTGCTGATTTCGAATACAGCTCAGTGGTGGCCAAGCGGTACCGGAAAATGAAAATTAGGAGCGGCCAAACGCAGCCGATACCAAAGGCCACACGCCAAACTGTAGACAAGTGGGCGTATCCACCGGCGGCTTCCCAAATGATTAAAAACACAGAGATGGCAAACGGTCCACCCAAGCTCAAGGGCAAGTTTGTGACCATCACAAAGACACCGCCTCTTCGCTTGACGGTTTCATTGGATGCCTCGGAGGCAGAAACACTACTTGCAGGGTACTCACCACCCGCACCAAACCCCTGAACACCGCGCATAACGGTGATCATCCAAAACATCCCTGCGGTAGTTGTGCCATGTGCGGCAGTGGCGAGAATACCACCGATAACCAGACAAGCAGTGGTGAGAATGATACTGGCTTTACGGCCGATAATGTCGCAACTGACTCCAACAACAACCATACCAATAACCTCACCAATCAGCAGGGCATTGGACACTCTGGTCTTGACCGAGGAGGTGTAGACGTCGGGGTACTTTGCCGCGAATACCAAGTTGGAGGCCGTCATTACATTGTTTTGGTAGCCATCAGACATGAGTGCGACGCCGGCAATGAGGATATTGAACCATGTTTTCCAGTCTCTTTTTAACACTCGCTCAGATTTACGGACCCCTGAGGATGGGCCTGCCTCTTGCGAACCAATGGATCGCTGCCGGATCTTGAGCATGGAATTTTGACAAGTTGGGCCAGTCTATATAGGTTTTGAGGTGCAGGATGTAACTGCATATAGCTGCATGCATGAGAAAATGGAGGCGAAAAAACCGACTAAATTTGGGGGTTGAGAAACAAAAAATTGGGGTGTAGTAGTAGTGAGGATTACTAAACGACAACTGGCTGCGTTATTTGGCCGTGCGAGTACCTAACGAGCGTATTCTCGCATACACACGTGGGAGTGCACGTGGGGAAAGTGCATGATGGCGATATTATGTCATCCCAATTAAGCGCGTTCAAGTGGCTGGCGGGGTGCAGCTGGGGTGGAGCCAACTCAGGATGAGCGGGGTGAGGCGAACGGGTGGAGACTCGGAGTGAGCGGTTTGTTTCAATTTTATGAAAACAAATTGACTTTGACAGTTTTTAAAAAAATTACGTAATCACTCAAAGTATATTGTGGCACGACGGCTGAGATAAAAAGTAGATGCAATGCAAGGGAATGTGGTAAGACCCAAGGCTGACCCAAATATACAGAAATATGTAACAAGGACAGATTAAATTTACGTAAAAGGGGTATTTATACTAGCGCACTAGAGTGCACTAGATAGGGTTAGGAATATATCTCTCAACGGCAAGTCGAGCGCCCAGCCAGAGTCGCGTACCTGACTCCTTTAGACATCTACACTAAAACAGTAGCCAATAAGGTGAGGAGGTTGCAACTATCAGGACGGCTCTTGGACCTTCCTTACCGGCGATTATGTACGAGGGGTTTCGTGAATTCATCACGAAAAAAGATGCTATCAAGCAGCTTGAACCAACGTCAGGGTGGACCTGATGCTATGACCAGTGAGCCAGAGTGAATCTGCCAGCATCGGCTTGAACCTGGCCAAAACTATTCAAAAAGAGTGCAAGGAAAAAAGATACCTCCAGTGGCCTCAGAATTCATCGAGGCTATTTCTTCGCCTTATACCCGACGAAATCGATCAAAACAAAGAAGATATGAAGGAGTGTGTCGCAGACATGTTGGCAGATCTTGCTGGTTCATTGACGTTTGTAACTGTCAATGGGAGACTCACCAGGAAGCTAATATCAGAGCTAATAGAGGCTTTGGCAAGCGCCGGTCGGCGCGAAATCGCAGCAAATCGAGGCGCGGGTGTGCGAACGTTATTAAAGACTAACAGAGCCGTTTTACAGGGAGACTGCATACAAAGATACCTCTATCGATCGTCACGAACGGATCATGCGATCCACGTACTAGCATGAGTGTGCGAATGAGATGACTTCCAAAAGGCAATGTTTCGAGGTTCGAAGGATAGGGAAAATTGTTCATCGAATGATAGCAAAGACTTTTTGTGAACCGGTAGTTGACGATACTGACCTCCTTTGGAGATAGCCGTTTCTTAACTTACCACATTAGCAACAAACAACAATCAGTGAACAATATCAAGTGATCTCATAATACTATTATGCAGATCGCAAGCAATAGGTCCCGGATCGTCTGGTGTCACACTCTCACCGTGCATGGTGATTGGTGTCCCATTGGACCTTCGGACGCTGCTAGTCTGATATCATCCAGGGAGTAGTCTGGGTATAAAACTGCACATGCAGTGACAATCACCACAAAGCATGAGACTTCACTTTATCATCTTGGGGTACAATATAACTTCACTATTCATGAGCGTGTTATGCTTTTTCACCGCATGGGGCACGTCAACTTCCAAGATCTCCACAATACGGTGTTGCCTATCTTCCTGACTCGTCACTCACTGCGGATATGATCAAGGGGTTAAAGTATAGTAACTGAAACATGTGATCGTGCCAAGGCGAAAAACAGCTCGTTCAGACCCACTACTGAGTTCCCTGGTAAAGTACTTCATGTGGACCTTTTTGGCCCAGTTCCAGCCTGTATACAGGGTATGCGCTTCGGTCTGTGGCCTATGCCCCTCCAGACTAAGAGTGAGCCGGCTGCGCACCTGAAATTCCTAATAGTGCTTCTTGAGCGCCAGTTCCAGATGAAAGTTAAGGCGGTGTTCGGAGTGACTGAGGGGGCCGTGACCGTGATACTTATCAATATGAAGAGATGGATGATGCCATGGAGGACGTTGAAACACTCGGCCCATCACTGGTGGGGGAGGTACCGGCAACCAGCCGCCAGGTCCACCACCGGCCGGCCCTCCGCCAACGAACAACAATCCTCCTCCTCCTACTGATCCCCCATCTTCTTCCTCTTCCACTGATTCTACTTATTCCGCTCAGCCGCATGGCGAAATCTTTACGTTCAAAACCATGCAGGCGACTCTCTCCACTGGACTGAATATCCGCCGCCAAACAGATCAAGACGTTAGCGCTTGGGCTAGGCAGTGGCTTGGCAAACTCGACTCCATTGAGTATCTGTGTGCGGGTTCGATCCACGTGGAAATTACGGCACTAGTGATGTTGCATGATGCAATCCGGTGCTCGATGCCGCAGCCTGAAGGAGATGAATTTGCCCGTCGGTTCAGAGCTCATCGTGGTGTGGTGCCGACACTCGCGCCTCAAAGACTCGATTTTACCTGGTTAAGTGAGTATTTTCAATCTGAAATGGCGACGAGCCGTCAGACCACGGAGCTGATGCGGCAAATGAATGCGCTTCTAGACTTAGTGGTATCCAACAATCAACAAAAATCAACAAAAATCAAAGACGTAACAAGAGAACATGAGTGCAGACAACAACAACAATACTGAGGAAGGTCATACCGACCGCAGAGATAGATCTACAGTGACTACCAAAGAGTCAGAGAATCAGCAACAAACTGATGAGGGAGAGTGTCAGCATATGGGCTTTGCAATTACAGTAAAAGATTTAGGGTACAGATTACATAACAGAGACTTTGAGACATACATACTCTTGCACAATTTAGGCGCATCCAGGCTTCACTCTCAAGCTCGAGTCTCGAATGCTCAATACGAATTTCACACCTCAGGATCCGGCCATTGCTCAAGACGCCAAGAGCGCCTCGGCTGCCAAGGCATACCGTGAAGCCAAAAATAGAGATAAATTACTTCACGGCTACACACTCACAATGAATGGCCAACAGATGCTTGCGGTGGGCCAGAAGCTCCTCGAGTCGTGTGATTTTGTGTTTATTTCAGTAGATTTGGAGATGTGGGAGCTAGATACAGATGTCATCACGGAAATTGGTATCTCGGTGCTCGATATGACCAAACAGACCCAGTGGTGGAGCCCCAACTTTGAGACTTGGCACCTGATTCCTGCCGAGGCCAAGGATCAGCTCAATGGCACCCGAATCGCCGAGAAGCGTCACCTGTTTACCCAAGGGAAAAGCAGGGTGATGACGATGGCCCAATGCCGTGAGTTTTGCTGGGAGCTCATTGACAGCCTCCGATCAAAGTCCCCCAACGTTTTTTATGTCGGCCAAAGCGTCAAGGATGACCTGTACTGTTTATCCAAAAACAACTTCCAGCTAGACAAAACGCTCCCTGTACTGGATACTCAAATGATTTGGGAGTCTCGGTGCAGTCTCCCTTCTTCACTGGGCAAAATGCTTTCGCACCTGGAGATGCCGTACGCTTTTCTACACAATGCCGGCAACGATGCATACTACACACTACGGCTATTAATTATGATCCTGGACCCGGCTGTACGCGACAAGTATCAACTTGATGTTGGCCCCAGCAGGGCAGAAGCCGACCGGATCTCGCGTGAGCACCGCAAACAGAAAACAAATGATCCAGACGAGCTGCCAGTGATGTTATCTGCACAAGAGCAAGCATTAAAAGATGAAGAGGACAGAATAAGCAGAATGGACCCCGTTGAGCGCCAGGAATATCTCGTGCAGAAACGACAAGAGCGCGAGAAATTCAGATTGCAGGAGACCCTGGACGATATGCCTGGAGAGTATATTTATGTGGATGAGGATGAGTTCGAGGGTCTGGTAGCAAAGCTCAACGAGCTGTGGTGAGCGTAGGATGGTCGAAACCCGTAGGTGAGCAAAGGATGACCGAAACCCGTAGCGTGGGCTTAGGATTAGAGCTTCCAAAGTACTCAACTAGAACCTCCAGGCGTAACACCCTATCCTTGGCTTCCCTCGAAGGAAACAATTCCTCCTTGAATTTTGTTCTAGATCGCTAGATTACAGACTTTATAGGGCCAAAATTTGCCCAGGAGTGTGCCTCAAGGGACCCCACATTAGTTGTGTACCCCAAGGTACATATTCCAGTTGTAGTCTACTATATACCCTCCAAGTATACAAAACTTTATATTTTATAACCCACCTCAACAAGACAAATTCGAAAAAGTCGAGCTTGTTACTCTCCCCACCGATCCTGTTGCCGCCAGGAGCCCCAAATCGTAATAGTCGTTATCATCTGCTGCCAGGCTGGGTATGCGCCCAAAGTAAAGCTGATACAGGACGGTATCTACAGATTGCAAGGGCACAAGTTTATCCATGCTACACGCACCATACCATACAACGCACATGTTGCGTTTTTGTGTAGAGCTTAGAGCTGCCATCGTAGTGGCAAAGTGGTTGTAAATGTTCCTTCTCAAACCGTATGGATTGATAAACCGGAATCTTTGCCCATAAAGTGAAAATCAGGTGGGTTCTGAGGCCTTTTATAGCCACCGAGCCGCTCATGGGACCCGCCAAACCTGCAGAGGAGTTTTTTGATGAGGTATCTAGTTGAAAGAAAAGCGCTACGACTTCCACTATTTTGGCTCATCTTTGCCAAAGTGGTCACCAGCGAACCCTGCCTGGATCTATAAACCTGTCTCCACGCGACAATTACACGAGATCTCACCGCCACCTAATGAACGAACCCGTCAAGATAAGCTTATAATCAAACCATGCACACAAGTGTATTGTGAATTCTCCATGTCGAGCTTACCAACCACAAGCGATGCATCACACCGGTTGAGAACAGCCTTCAGCTCCTCGTTGGCCCAACTATTATCAACCTTTTGGATGCGACGTTACGTTTGTGTCTGATATGCCAAATAATGAGAGTTCACGAGGCGTACCTGGGCGACAAGGTGATTCACAAGTACAAGAGTCAGCTATGTGGCTGCCTATACCAAAGCCTATCAGCTCCAAATCGTAGAAATCTCACTGACGATGATGCCATGAATGTCCTGAACAAACGGAGTAAACCAAAACTACTAGGCCCCATTAAAAGTAATGAGAATTATCTTGAGTGGTTAAATACACGTCTGACTGAAGGTCGCGATGTACCTGTCGATGTACCTGTCCTTAAGGCCCTTGGGATCAAGGGAGAATTTCAGAGCTGGTGTACAGGAAAAGCACTGCAGGTGAAGATGTGTTAGCTGAATTGGTGGACTACCACAATACGCTCAAGGCCAATTTGCATCCCAAACTGGTTGGTAGGATCAAGGAGTTTGTGAAGACGCACCTGCCCACTGCTGATGTATCAGCCTCTACAAGCATCACGCAAGTCCTGAGCAATCTTGAATTGAGTGCAGAGTCCTCGTTGATCAAGGAATATATCTTGGCAACGCAAACCTTGATGCGGCATGAACCGTCCATGGCTGAATTTTCTCAAAAGGTGGCCAAGTCTGGTCCATACATGGCAAAGCACAAGATTGAGCTGGCCCACTTTGTGCAAAAGGTTAAGCAGGAGCATCCCAATATTGACTACATGGTGGCTCTGCATATGATGTACGAGCAAGTCACTCAGGGTCATAAAAACTATCGTTTGCAGTTGAGTGAAGCTATTCTGCTTGAGAAGCGCCAAGCACAAGCTGCGACTATGCCCTGTCTCCTGGACACTCAAGAGCCACGTGAGGCGGCCAACACCAAGATTGAGAGTGTGTACTCTGACATTCTGCAAGTACATCAGGACTCGATCCAGACTCAGCAGGACACCGTATCCAAGCTTAATGAACAAAAAAGAGCTTATCTAAATTGGATTGTCAAGCTGCCTAGTGAGCGCCTGGCAAGCCTGCCACCTACGCTGCGTGATGTAGTCAATGCCAAACATGCTAAGAAGACGGATCTATCCAATAGAGAATATAACGAGCTGAAGTCCGTAGTTAAATTCCACTCCTCTTCTTCTGCTGTGTCCAGTCTGTCCGATGAGCTGGCCACCCCTGCTAAAACTACTAATGCCTCGGCACCTATGGTGGTAGACCCTGAAGATTTTACTGAGTTCTATGACAAAACAAACGAACTCGATATCGGACGAATAGGGATCATCCTGCGCCCCAGGGGCTGGTGCCTTGGCAGCCGCGCCACGGGAGTCCTCCAGCGTTTGGGCAGGATAATCCCGAATCATCGGATATCGAGCTGCCAGTGCCCGCACTTTGATCACCTCGCAGTCGGAATCCATATTCCCCCAGTCTGAATCTGTGTGTGCTAAAGATGGTAGCGACACGTTTGAATCACCGCTTCTGTTTCGTTGGTCGCGTGCCGGTCGGACATCGTCTTCAAGCTTCACGCGAATGGGAGCGCAGTCCTCATGGAGACCGGGCTCAGCTTTAACGCGAACGGGGGTGCAGTCCTCATTGAGACCGGGCTCGGTTTTGACGCGTATTTTGTCCACATCCTTCTCGGGTACAAGTCTCTGAGGTGTTCCAGCGACTTCTTGATAGTAGTGCATGATAGTTAGTTGATCGGGCTCATCCGCCCCTGAATGAAACTCAAGATTTCAGGATGAGCTGTATGATATAAAACTTGGCCAAATGAGTTACGTCCAGGGACACCCTTGTATGGGCCAGTTCCTGCTGCAATCTCATTAACATACTTGTGTACTCTGTGGCATATGGTTTTGTTGGTACCGCAGTGATTAAACAAACAGCTCTCAAAAAAGAGACAGAGAATGAGAATGAGGAAGCTGACAGAAGGTCAGGAATGGTTTTACTAGACAGTGGGGCCAGCATCCACAGATATAAGCGCAGTGCACAAAATAACTTATAGTTTTTGGGTTTTATCATATATTCAGAGCGCGAAACGATCCTAAAAAGGTCGAAGCGATTGTGGATTGAAAGCGCCCAATTAAGGTGAAAGCGCTAGACCAAAAATTCTCATCCGGGTCACGGCCCTCAACTGGAGTACCTAAGTTCACTGGATCATCTTGGATGAGATTAGTGGGAGAGCAAGTTCTTATATAATGGCGGCGTCCATTACTAAGCACATAGTGAATCGTGACTAAGCACAGATAGTATAGCCAACCCTTTATATTCACACACACCTCGATGGACCAGATTGAGCACATTATCCTCGTTCTTTCGGGTAAAGGAGGAGTGGGCAAGTCAAGTACTACCACGCAATTGGCGCTGACACTTGTAAATAAAGGGTTCCGGGTTGGGGTCCTGGATATAGACCTCACAGGCCCGTCGTTACCCCGGATGTTTGGAGTGGAAGGCCAAAAAGTCCACCAGAGCTCGGCCGGATGGGTCCCCGTGTATCCTGAAGTGAAAGGTCTCGAGAGCAAACAATTGGGCCTCATGAGTCTGGGGTTTTTGCTTCCAAAGCGGGGCGATTCGGTGGTCTGGAGAGGCCCCAAGAAGACGGCAATGATCCGACAGTTTATCAAGGATGTGGTGTGGGGGCCGCTCGATTACCTGATTATCGACACACCCCCCGGTACAAGCGATGAGCATATTGCGATTGCTGAGGAGCTTCGAGCGCTCAAACCGGACGGAGCGGTGCTGGTGACCACGCCGCAGGAGGTTGCGGCGGCCGATGTGCGCAAGGAGCTGAATTTTTGTAAAAAAGTCGAGTTCAAGGTCCTCGGAGTGGTGGAGAATATGAGCGGGTACGTGTGTCCTCATTGCTCCGAGTGCACCAATATTTTCTCCAAGGGGGGCGGAAAAGCGCTTGCGGAGCAGTACAATGTGCCGTTTCTGGCGAGTATTCCGCTGGATCCCAAGTTTATTCAGATGGTAGAGGGCCAAAGGGTGCTTGAGGAGTATAAAGAGAGTGAACTGTATGTGATTTATGATGGGATAGTTGATCGGTTGGTTGGGGGTGACGAGCAGGTGAGTACCGGGTGAGGACCGGGCGAACCCCAGGCGAGCAGACGGCGAGCCCCAGACGAGCATCCGACGAGCAGACGAGCAGACGAGCAGACGCTGCGAGCTTTGAGAACATTCAGCTAATCAAACGCACTACACTGTATATAGACATTACTTTGGGATTAGCGAGTAACTCCACAGCTTAAATAAATAGTTGTAGTAGCTCAGAGGCAACTAATTGCACACCACGTCCACTAATTGGGCCGCACCGTCCGCACCGTCCACTAATTGTGTCCAAACGTCCACATTAGCCACACCGGAACCGCCTCAAAGAATCACTGGCAGAACCCGTCAACCTCGTGGTACTCTGCCCATCTTCCATCAACTCCTGGGTCCCAACCTGCCCGACTTTGACCCCCACCACACTCGCCGAAGTACTTACTTCTTCTGGCCGCAGGACCATTATTTCTTCCATTAAATCACTCAAAAGTGGATATTGGCTTTTGTTTGAATGACCAGACGCCAGAAAACGCTCGTTCTCGGGCAGCTGGCGGTCGATATTGGACAGCGACCCCACGACGGCGTCGAGGGACCTGCGGGCCTCTGAGACGACCTGGCGCAGCCTTAAGGCGGATTTTTCCTCTGCAGTGAAATCGGGGGCGTGCTGCAAATGTGCCGCGGCCACCGAAACGGCCTTATCTGCGTCCTTTAGCTGCTGCACCACCTCCTGCTGGCGCTGCGAGGCACTGAGCATACTTTTGGATAAAATGTGCTGATACTTGGTGCCAATCGCCGCCAATGCGCCCTCCACGGGCTCCATCTTGTGCCGCGTCAGCTGGTTGAACTCAAACTCAGACGCTTTGACTTTGACCATATGTCAGATACCGGGAAAGCCGCCAAAGAGGCCCAGGAAGCAACCCCTGCGACACCCGCTGAAGGAGCTACTGCGGCGCCTGCTGGCGTCTGGGGTCTCTGGAACACAATCAAGCAGAAATCCACAGAGCTCGAGTCCTCTGTCAACAGTTATCTAGCCGAGGCCCCCGAGAACCTGCAGCTCAAGTCCAAATTGGCAGAATGGGGCGAGACTGCGGGTAAATACCTGGATGCCGCTGACGAAAAGATCGGTGAGCTGGAGAATAACGCCGGGTCGTACCTCAAAACCTTGGGCAGCGACCTCAAGACGTTTGTAGACACTCAAGCTAAAGAGGGCTCTCCTGCCGCTGGTGGCCCTCAGGAGTTGTTTAATTCGGACGCAGTGGCCCCTAGCAGACTCGAGCAGCAGCTTCACAAACTACACACCGACCCCAGCGCCTTCAAGGGCACCGCACCCGATACCGCCCCGAGCCTGGACACCAAAGACCTCACATCCAAGTATCCTGAGCTACAGGCACTTTACGAGAAGCTTGTTCCATCCAAGATGACGGCAAACAAATTTTGGAACGAGTACGAGGAGCTCCGGAAGCCTATTCTTGAGCAGGACGAGAAGCGCAAGAAGATCCTCACCCAAAAGGATGAAGATGATGAGGATGAAGGCTGGGGGTCCAGTGGAGATGAGTAGGGTTGGGCGCGGAGCGACCAGTCGAGGACCGGCCAAGAGAAGCTGGGGAGAGACTAGGGCCCAGAGGACTGAAGAGAACTATCCAAGCGTTCCGAATTGCCTATCGAATAGCCTATTGAATTAGCTAACGAACTAGCTAACGAAGTATCTTAACCAACATCGATAACGTCTAGATAAATTAACTTACAGCTATAGGGGTGGGGTGGAGCGGGAACGCGTGGAGCGGGATGGGAACGTGCAGGGCGAATACAGGGGTAGAAACGTGGACAACTTGACTAGAATCACAAGTGAATCAGATCCTAGCAGCAGATGCTCGAAACCCCGAACTGGCTCCAATCATTGGGTCATTGACGCAGTATCTGTGTAACCGATGGTACAACCACGCTCTGTCACTTGCTGTCAATAATATGCGTATTTACATAGCTAACAAATCGATATGCTTGAAGCTTTTTGAATAAATAAGGTCTGCGGTGTGCGTGGGGCGTGCGAACGGTCTGCGACTAAAGCCTGCAAATGGCTGCGAACGGGCGGCGTATGAACGGTCGGCGGCTACGGCTACGCCTGCTCACGCCTGCAAACGGTCGGCCTGTGGCTATGCCTGCTCACGCCTAACCCCCTATATGCTCACGCCTCCGATAAAACAATACATAGGCATTGCGCGTCACTACGTTGTTGTCCCTCAAAGGCACAGCATTCGTGTCATCAAAATAAAACCACCCATTTGCCTTTCTCACAAACGCAGTGTAATGCCCACTCTTGAGCGACCCATGGTGAGAGGTGACTGCATACAGGTCATAGACAAAGGGGGGATCCTGCGACCGTGAAGGGAGGCTCCTCCATACCCGCGCGTCACGCTCATTGAGCTCGTGCACCGGAGTCCAGTACTTTGTGAGGTCCAGGTGGTAGAGCGGGTACCGAACAGTGGTTTCAAGCTTATCGGCTGAGGCACCACCACTCAGGCTGCGTTTCTGGCGGAACCGTTTCAGGTGAATTATCAGGATCCTCGGCAACCGCGAGATTTTCAGGTGCTGGATAGTTTTCTGCTTGCGCTGGCACCGCGGACAAAACCACGCATTGTCGCCTTCCAAGACCGCGGGGCTCAAAAAGGCATCAAAACACTGGCTCAAGTCCACGTTTTTCCTATGCTTGAGAGGCAGCGTTAGGGTCGAAAACGCAGTATAGGTGGTTGAAGTGGTGTGGCACACGGTGCACTCGAGCCGCGACGCGTATTGGCCCTGAATCTCATCCACAACGAGCGAGGCGTTTGTTTTCATGTACCGCTCCCATTCGCATGCCGCTGCCACCCGCACATCGTAGCTTTCGCGCATCTTTTCCTGCGCCTCGGTGAGTGCTGGCTCATGGGGCGCATCGCCGCGTGAATTCAGGTCTTCATGCAACCCGTCAAGTAGAAATGTAAGAAACTCCTGACAATCCTGCTGATCGTAGCCCCTAAAAGTCTCCTGGAGCTGGCCCACCAGCTGCCGAAACTCGTACGGCGCAACGTACTGATTCGGGCCCGACTTTGCTATAATCGACACCAGGCGAGCAAATTCGTGCGCCAAGCGTCCTGAATAGCCCAGCCGGCTCTTGGGATTGATGTAGCGAGTGTACACTCCTGATAAAAAGGGGCCAATGAGCTCGCTAGTACCAAACAAGCATTGCAATATGCAGTTCATGTAGCAGCTATTACCAAGATTTTTAAGGCCACAAATGAGTTGCGGGGGAGGGAGGGACGGTGGGACAGACTGCGGGTGAGTGTGCGGGTGAGTGTGCGGGTGAGCTGGTGGATACGACTGGTACTGAGGCTGGCTCGGTCTCCTGTTATCGTGAGGTGGTACAGGGGGCGGCCGATGCTGCTGGGGTACAGCTGGTGGACGGTTATACCCACGGTCGTTTGGCCCGTAGTTTGGTTGGTTGGGAACCGCTGGATAGTTTACAAGCTGGGGCGGCCGATGATCCAGGCGCTCCAGACGCTGGCTGGGCTGTGAATTTTGAATCATTCCTCCGCGAATAACCACTGTGCCATCCCTAATGAGCTGATCAGTGAACGGGGTGGGCGGCTCCGGCGATGGAGTTGATCGTGTGAGAGGTAAACTGTACGATTTCCAGGCCTGAATTCCCTTTTGTAGCTCCACAACCTTAAAGTCACAAAGAATGGCTTTGATCCGATCAAGTGCCTCGGGATGCGGGTTTTTCTGGTCATCAACAAGGACGACCATCTTGGCGTTCTGGCGCCATGCAAATGCTAATTGTTCTTTTTCAGGGGCAACAACCAGCGAATCCGCCAGATCTGCTTCTGTTTCCGCCCTCGTGATGCTGAAAAACTCGAGGCAGGCAGTGTGCGGCACATCGATATGGAACGCCTTGTAAGATGCACGGTCGCGCACATCCAGAATCAAAACAAGGTCCGACCGCTCCATTAGCAGTTTGTGCAGGATCGGGGCGGCAATTGTACTTTGCTTTGCGGGCGTGGATGGCATATTGGGCGTTGCTGGCATATTCACGGGCGTCTGGGCTGGCATCTTCACTGGCGTGGCTGGCACCTTCGACACCTTTGGCACCTCGGGCATTTTCAAAATCGGCTCCATTTTAGGAATCGGCGGTCGTGGCCGGTCCGAGTTGGGGACGCTTTTACGACGTATTTGGGCGAATCGCTCGGCCAGGGGTATATTGTGATTATCTGGCGATACTTTGGGCGGTGGCGCTGATTTTGTGGTGGGTTCATCGAGTGTTTGCTCCAAAGATTGCAAATCTAAAGGTTCAGCCGCCGGTTCTTTGTCCTGCGGTTCCTTGGACTCCGGAACTTCTTCATGGATAGGATACATCCATTCATCGACCTTGCGGAGCAATTCCACATAGCATTCAAAAAATGGACTCTTTTTATTGCTAAAGAACGCCCTGCGGTCCGGGTGTTTTCCGATTTGGTTCTTGAGGATATCGTTGGCGTGCTCGAGAAACGGCCGAGGGTTTTCGCCGGCTATCCTTGCGTCATGAGCCGCTTCGACCGCTTTTAATGCCTCATTGACCAGCTTATGGATCCGCATTGGATCGTGTTGGCGTGTACTTATCGTTGTGGGGTTCCCGTGAGGTCCCTGCTGACTCACTCGTACCTAAGCTGCCAGGACCCATCCCTCGACCCTGCAGTTCCTTAGCAACATTGTATGAGTTTTCGGTTTCCGACCAGTATACTTCGGTTCTCTCAGCTCCCGAGACATGTTTCGAGGGGCTCGATTTTGCAACGAGGCTGGATCCATTCCAGAGCCACGTTTCAGGCGCAATTCCTCGCGCAATGGGACTATCGTGGGCGCTCCAGCGGGCGCTCCAGCGAAAACTCCAGCGGGAACTCGGCGCAACCATCAATTAAACCACATATGCTGGCGCTTTCTACGTTTGCGTTTTCTCAATTCGACAAGGAAGACGATAGTGGCGATACTAGAGAGCAACGGATGCTCCAATATTCCTTATCAGAGCACACCCAAGATGCCCACACTCTGGGCCAAAAGATCCTCCAAAGCCTCGATACGTATCTTTGGGAACCTGTCTGTACATTTCTACGGTTTATACAATTACTAGCAATTTTTTTGCCGGTGATGCTGATGCTCCCCATGGTGTTTGTTGGTACCCGAGCAAACACATCTGAAGCGGGCACCCGCAGCGGTGCGATTCTGTGGTACAGGTACCTCACCTGGGCGATGGAAGCTGCAGGTCCCTCGTTTATCAAACTGGGCCAATGGGCAGCCTCTCGCACTGATATCTTCCCAGAGGCCATGTGCGAATATATGGGCAAGCTTCACTCCAAAGCCAAAAAGCACTCGTTCAAGTACACTTCAAAAATAATCAAGGCCGAGCTGGGCGCGGATCTTGACACTGTGTTTTCCGATTTCTCGCGTGAGCCTATTGGAATCGGCGCCATGGGCCAGGTCTATACTGCGACAATTGACGGCGATAGCGGCCAAAAAGTTGTGGTTAAGGTACTTCACCCAGGTATAGAGCGCGTTATCCGACGCGATCTCAAGATCATGTCGATTTTCGCCAACTTTATCAATGCGTTGCCCACCATGGAATGGCTCTCGTTACCAGGCGAGGTGGAGACGTTTGGAGTAATGATGATGTCGCAGCTGGATTTGCGCATCGAAGCCGAAAACTTGCGCA
This sequence comes from Wickerhamiella occidentalis, assembly GCA_030582035.1. Lineage (NCBI taxonomy): Eukaryota > Fungi > Ascomycota > Dipodascomycetes > Dipodascales > Trichomonascaceae > Wickerhamiella > Wickerhamiella occidentalis. The sequence goes on from JAKTWN010000047.1 coordinate 36,966, forward strand.
TCTTTCAAAACAACTTTAGCGACCGGCCCAACATAGCGTTCCCCACCCCATACACCGAGTATACGACGCGTAGCGTGATGGTTGAGGAGCTTATCGAGGCGGTGCCTATGGAGCGTATTCTTAAATTCTGTGATAACAGTGATCTGGACCACGATATTGCCAGCCTGGGTCTCGATGCGTTTCTCAAAATGCTGTTGATTGACAACTTTATCCACGCAGATTTGCACCCCGGAAACATTATGGTGCGCTTCCACAAACACTCTTTAGACTCTCCTGAAGGTATCAGCGAAAATGAAGAGGTTGTAAAACAGCTCAAGGCGGCAAAAACTCAGCAAGAATGGTCCACGGTATGGAACAAACTGCTCGACACGTACTCTCTACAGGTGGTTTTTATCGATGCAGGATTAGTTACGGAGCTACGAACAAAGGATCGGCGTAATTTTATCGACTTGTTTTTGGCCATTGCGACGTTTGATGGCTACAAGGCCGGCGAGCTCATGGTCGAGCGGTCTCGTACTCCCGAAACAGTTACTGACGCCGATGTCTTTGCGATGCGAACTCAGCAGCTCGTTGATAAAGTGAAAAAACGGACATTTGCGCTAGGAAGCGTCAAGCTGGGTGACCTGCTCACGGCAATGTTGGGAATGGTACGGACTCACCACGTTCGTATGGAGTCTGACTTTATCACAGTCGTGCTGAGCATATTATTATTAGAAGGTATTGGAAGGCAGTTGAACCCTGACCTTGATATCTTCAAGGCTGCGATCCCTATTTTGCGTGAGGTGGGTCAGCATGGAGAGATCCCGCTAGGAGTGAATGATGAGACTCTTCAAATGCTTAAAGTGTGGCTTATTTTGGAAGCTCGCCAATTTGTCCAGGCTAGTATCAAGGATGTATACCGTTGCGTAAAGTATGATTTGCTGAGTCCTAATCAGTAGGTTGGTCTGGACCTCAAATTAACTGCGTTTGGTTTGGTGTCTACCTAGATGTGCTTGCATATACCGTGCATCACCAAATATTAAATGCCATTGTTCTGATGAATGGTCACCATGTTGTATGCTCGTAGCACATTCAGTGCCACATTCAGTATCACATCCAGTGTCACATTCAGTATCACATTCAGTGGTCACATACACTACCTGATCCACTCAATACATGCTTGCTAGTACACCCAGCAATCATAAACTCATAAACTATAAACTTAAAACATCTAATTGAACCCGCCAAGCCTAAGCCATGGAGAATCCTTGGCGCTGAGCCGCTTTCTGGGCTTCGTGGCGCTCGTAACTCTCTTGAGATCGAAACCCTCGGCCGCACCACCTGAAAAAATCAAAAATGGGATTGAGTGGGATCGGAATACAAATAAACATGGGTAAATTGAGTGAAGTTTGTAGTGACTTGGTTCTAATGCTTTGTATATATATGTACGATACGCAGGGGTTGGCAACACCGGGTGATACGCCACAAACCGCCACCTGTGTTTTGCAACCAATTTCCTATTACAGGCATGAAACCGTTGCTTTCGTTCCAGTTTTTCACTCAGGCGGCGAAATCTAGGCAACTTTGGCGGTTGATTGTACGTACAGCCAACAGGTCTCCACAAAATAGGGATGAGTTATTGAGTTGGGCTCGTGCAGAGTTCAATGAGCACAGAAACGAGACGGATCCCACAAAAATCAGGTTTTTAGTTGGAGAAGGCCTCAAAAGGACAAGAGAAATGGCAGAGATGCTGGGTCATGCCTCAAGGTGACGAGTAGTCACCGGTAGTCTTCAGGTTACGGTTACCGTTAATGCCTCTAAAGTCACAAACCACAATTCTCTCCAATTGACTAACTAATTCAACTAACAGCCTACATGTACATAGCTAGCATAGAGCAGATGCCGAAAATGGCAATTGCCCAGAGACCAGGAGTGTCTTGGTGAGCACCAGAAGAGGACAAGGACTCTGTGGCGGAAGCAACAGAACTCGCAGTAGAGTTCTCAGAGGCGGCTCTCTTGGCGTGACCTGTAGTGCAAGAAGATGTTGAGCCGGCATTTCCTCCGTTACCGTTGCCTCCAGCGCCGCCGTTACCGTTTCCGCCGTTTCCGCTGCTTCCACCGTTACCGCCATTGCCGTTGCCTCCAGAGCCGCCAGTACCGTTTCCACCGTTTCCGTTACTTCCACCGTTACCTCCAGTACCATTGCCTCCAGCACCGCCATTTCCATTGCCGCCATTGCCGTTGCTACTGCCATTGCCTCCAGTACCATTGCCTCCAGCACCGCCGTTGCCGTTTCCACCATTGCCAGAAGTACCAGTTGACTTGGGTTGAGCGGATCCAGATTTGGTGCCCGAGCTTGACGTGGTGCTAACTTTGGAGTGAGCGCTGGAGTGAGCGCTGGAGCTGGAGCTGGAGCCACTCGAGACATTACTGGAAACAGCACTTGGGACAGAGCCACTGGAAGCACCACCGGGGGCAGAACCACTGGAAACACCACTGGGGGCAGACCCACTAGGAGGAGCACCAGAACCGCTGAGACCACCAGACCCACTAGGAGGCTCACCTCCACCAGAACCACCTGGACCACTGGAATCGCCAGTAGAATGACCACCCTCGCTATCATAATAAGCGGCAGGGTTTGCAGTATAACTAGCAGTAGCATCAATACCAATAGCAATCCAAGCATAAATACCATCACTCACATCATCGCCTAATTTGACGTACTTAAAAAACGGATCAGGGGCACCGGACGCTTCCTCAGAGCTGAGAATATCATCATCAGTGTTTTCAGTAACCGTCTGGGAATTGGAAGAATAGGGGGACGCGGTCGCCACCTCGCTGAGCAGGTCCTGGTCAAAGAATAGCTGGCCGACGTGCAAAATAGTTCCAGAGTCGGCCTCACCGCTACCAATAGTTCCATTGTCATACACAGTCACATTCTGATGAGCAATAACATGGATATGAGTGGCGCGACCAGTGTAATGACCAGGGAAGATGGTTTGCATGGTGACCGCACCATCGTCATTAGTCTCGGCAATACCACGCAGCCAAGTTGCATTGGTATTATCGACATTGTTACCATTAGTGCTGGCTTGAACACCCGAGTATACACCCAGAGCATTGCAGTGCCACGCCTCAAAGTAGATGTTGGGAATAGTGTCGCAGGTGTTGACATCAAAGAACTCAACACTCATGTACAGGGGCACACCCTCCTGATCTTCAGTAATATCATTGCGAATGTACTCGCCAGTAACATAGTAGGGACCATTAGTGACCTCGGGCTGGAGCAAACAGGTTGCATCATCATCAGTAAACAAGTCGTCGAGAGAAATATCAGCAGTAATATCAGTACGGTTAGATTCGTGGTCGATTGAATCGTAGCTATCGCGTTTCTTGAGCTGGATATCGTGGCGTAGCTCGGCGATTTTTGCCAGGTGCTTCTCTGCTATCTCCGCGTTGCGGCGTTGGAGGTTGGTACACATACCATCACGCTTTACGTGTCTCATGAATTCACGGCGTGCAAGCTGAACATCTTCAGGAACTTCATGGGACTCACCAGGATGGGCACTAACGCACGTAGCCAGCACAAGTAGAGTGTTGTAAAGGAGCATAGAGGTTTGTATGATGCAGTCGGTACTAGTCCTGTTATATATCCATTGTAAGGAGGCTTATTACCGTGCCGAGAGAATAACCATGTACGTGCATATTAGCTGCGTAGTTCATGCAGGAGACAAATCATCAAGGCATAACGATTTGATGGATCCATCATCTACTCTGTATGATTTTGGTGTAAGCATTCATTTGCTGACGGCCAGCTTGAAAGCATATTTAAATGCCCAGACACGTCCTCTCAGCGCACACCACCCAGTCTAAAAGAGAGCGACTCAGCTCGGTAAAAAACATAGGGAGTAATACTCTCCTCTGAATTCGAGTTTGGGTAGTAATCTCTCCAATTTCTCTTTTTGTCTCTTGGATCTTCAATGAAACGCCAAGAAAACGACTTATTAACCGCAATGTTATTGGTCGGTTGAGGGGTATGTATATTGCGCCTCTTTGGTGCGGATCCCCAAAGCTCAAAGCTTCAGTACCCACTCTGTACTTGATATCGGTGGTTGGATTGTATCTGTAATGCTGGCAGTAGGTAGTTCGCTATGGACGCTCGCTTATGTACCCGGTGCATGAACTTTTAAACAGCTGTTGAGGGTAAAAAACAAGGTGCACAGGCCATGGCGATTATCAAACCAAGTGATTTTGGCAGGTGGTTTGAGCCAACGCCAAGACTGCAAGTGCTAGAATTGGTAGTAATTGAGGGATCCAATTGAACGTGATTTCCGACCCGAGCCTCGCATTTCTTGGCATTTGCGGATTGCTCAGTAAACAAAGCTTCTGATATTATCCATTGTTCTGGTAGGCCTATTTAAATAGAGCTGACATACTCTCGAGGGGCTAGTCTGGAGCCTGTGGTGAGCTAGACGCGTCCCTGTGATGCCCCCTGCCGGCAGTCATGATCATGCCTGGTCTCGTACTATCCAATATCTCCAATCAGCGCAATGACCACCGTCAGTACATCTAATTATCAGTGCTATGGCTACATCATCCGCTTTACATCACCGCCATCAGATCACCCCACTATCACCCCACCATGACTAAGATCTTTATCTGAAAAATTTCAGCTCATCCTCCTGTCATGTCCAACGATTCCTATCAAACACCATTGAGTTCTCGTTATGCGAGCAAAGAGATGAGCGAGCTCTTCTCATTACGTCGCCGTTTCTCTACTTGGCGTCAGCTCTGGGTGGCCCTCGCAACCGCCGAGAAGGAGCTCGGCCTCTCTGCCATCACTGATGAGGCTCTCGAGCAGCTCAAGGCCCACACCGTTATCACCGATGAGGAGATTGAGGATGCCAAGAAGCAGGAAGCCATTGTGCGTCACGATGTGATGGCCCATGTGCATGTTTTCGGCCAGACTTGTCCTGCCGCTGCTGGAATCATCCATTTGGGTGCCACTTCCTGCTACGTTACCGACAACGCCGACCTTATTTTCTTGCGTGACGGTCTCGATATCCTTATTGCCAAGCTCGTCAACGTCATCAACCGCTTGAGCGAGTTTGCGTTGCAATACAAGGACATGCCCGTTTTGGGATGGACCCATTTCCAGCCTGCTCAGCTTACCACTGTCGGTAAGAGAGCCACCCTTTGGATCCAGGAGCTGCTCTGGGATTTGCGTAACTTGAGCCGTGCCCGTGATGATCTTGGACTTCGTGGTGTCAAGGGTACCACTGGTACTCAGGGTAGTTTCCTTGCCCTGTTTGAAGGCCAACACGATAAGGTCGAGGAGTTGGACCAGCGTGTTGTTGAGCTCATGGGTTTCGACTACGCTTACCCCTGCACCGGTCAGACTTATTCCCGTAAGATCGATGTCGATGTTTTGGGACCTCTTGCTTCCCTTGGATGCTCTGCCCACAAGATGACCACCGATATCCGCTTGCTTGCTAATCTCAAGGAGATTGAGGAGCCCTTTGAGAAATCCCAGATTGGTTCCTCCGCAATGGCCTACAAGCGTAACCCTATGCGCTCCGAGCGTGTCTGCTCTTTGGCTCGTCACTTGCAGAGCTGCTTTGCCGACGCCACTGCCACTGCCTCTGTCCAATGGTTTGAGCGTACTCTGGACGATAGTGCTATCCGTCGTGTCTCGATCCCCGGCGCTTTCCTCACTGCCGATATTGTCCTCAGCACCCTCCTCAACATCACCTCTGGTCTTGTTGTTTACCCCAAGGTCATTGAGCGTCGTATTGCTGGTGAATTGCCCTTTATGGCCACTGAAAACATCATCATGGCCATGGTCAAAGCCGGTGGCGATCGCCAAGAATGCCACGAGAAGATCCGCGTTCTCAGCCACCAGGCGGGCGCCGTTGTCAAGGAGCAAGGTGGAGACAATGATCTGATCGAGCGTGTCAAGGCTGATCCTTATTTCAAGCCCATTGTCGCCAACCTCGACAAGCTCTTGGACCCCTCTACTTTTGTTGGTCGTGCCCCTGAGCAGACTGAAAAGTTTGTCAACAAGACTGTTAAGGATGCTTTGAAACCCTTTGAAAAGTATTTGAGCAATGAGGAGGTTCAGTTGAGTGTTTAAGTAAAAGTAGTGAGTGACGTAGGAGAGATGGATTTTAGCGATGCACGATGGTTGAGGTGGATTTTTAGCGATGGGCGATGGTTGAGGTGGATTTTCAGCGATATACGCTGGTATTGCCAGTTGACATTGCCAGTTGGGGCCATGGAGAGCCCGCGAGTTGCCCTGTAACAGGTGGCAGATGCTATGATGCACAGAGCGCGCTGCATTGATGTTCAGATGGTTTTTACTACCTTGTCCTACTTGAATAACTACCGCCCTTCACTTTTGATGACTGGAAGGCCGTGGGAGGCCGTGCTCGTCAATGGCATCGCGAGTGGTCTATTTGCCCGTCCATCCACGTTTACGTTCATGCTATTTGATATAAATTACAATAAAAACGATATAAATTAAGGGAACGGGTCCTGGGTGCGCTGGGTTGGATCGCCTAGGTTGGATCGCCTGGGTTGGATCGCCTGGGCCCGGTCGGATCTCCTGTCGGACCGCCTGGCCGGTCTACCCCTACAAATCAAAATTGTACAGCTTGACCAGCCCATCGTCTCCTCCAGATGCAAACTTGGTATCGGTCAGACCTACACAACAAACGGGTTTCGTGTGAGCAGAGAATGTGTGCCAGCATTTACCACTTTGCAGGTCCCAGATCTTGACTTGTTTATCGTGTGCTCCACTGACAATCCGGAAATTATCGGCAGCCAAGCACCATACGCCTTCCACATGACCAAATAGGGTGCGGGTGCATTTTCCCGTCTTGATGTGCCAGAGCTTGATGGTATTGTCGAGCGAAGCAGTAAGCAAGTAGTTGGGCGTACCAGCGCCTTGTTGCCCCTGCTCTTCTTTAGCGATCTCTGCGGTGATTTCGGGGTCATGAGCCTCGCCCTCCAAGTGTTCTAACCGGATGGGAATCGCCTGCTGGATCTGGGCCACATGGGCGTTGCCCATATCGGGGCCGCCAAACACCTTGATGCACTGCTTGGTCTTGAGGTCCCACATGCGCACCGTGAGGTCGGCGGAGCTCGTGTACAGCGTGTGGCTTTGCGCGTGGACCTTGACGGAATGGATGGGGCCGGTGTGGCCACGGAGGGTGTAGCACGACTTGTCGTCAAAGTCCCAGATCTTAATGGTGGCATCGGCGTTGCCGCACGCAATCAAGTTCTTGTCGAAATCAACGCAAAATGCTTTCGAGTCATGGCCCTTGAATGTACAGAGGCACTCGCCAGTGTGATAATTCCATACCCGCACGCTTTGGTCCCATGACCCGCTCACGAGCTTGGTCTGGTCAAATTTGAGCGCCGACACAGCGTGGATGTGGCCCTTGAGCGTTCGCACCTTGATGCCGGTCTCCACATCCCAGATATGTATTTGACCGTCAAATGTGCCGGTGATGAGGTAGTTGTCGTCGAATTGGAGGCTCAGGACGCTGCTGGAGTGAGCAAACTCCTGCACGGATTGTCTTCCCATTCGCCAGTTGTTTTCGACTTTGAAGCGTTCGATAAAGACATCTTTCCAGAGTTTGGTTTTCTTGGGTGCGCGTGTGGTCAGTGCCCCTGGAGTGCCAGTAGTGGTCAGTGCCCCTGTCGTGGTCACGGCACCCGCGTTCGCGGCACCCGCCACTCGCATTCTCATGGGTTCAACCTCCAATCTCTGTCGCTTTGGTACCAGTAAAGGACTATCAGCACTCTTAAGCGCCGCCAACCGGTTCTCCATGTCGGCCGCACTGCGCTTTAATCTCTTGCGCTCAAGCAGCGGCAATCCCCAACCGCATGTGGTGCATTTCTTTGCAATGTGCTGCGTACATAAATGGTGCCACACAACCTCATCATCTGCCAGCTGTTTCCATTTTTTCGAGACCATCGAGGCTATGACGCACGTCTTTGCATCCAAGTACTGAAAGATCTTGAAGCTGAGCTCGATGGGAAGCGCCGCGACGAAATCGATGCGCACCAGGTCCTTGATTGTGCAGTTGACCTCGCTCAGCTGTGAGATGCAGCACATTCCGAGCATCCCCTTGAGCATGAGGCGGCGCTGAAGGTCGCTGCTGTGCTTGAAGACATCCCAAACATCGCGCGTAACCTGCGCCTCTTCGGGGTCCAGCGCCGTCAGCGATTTCTGTAGCTGCGCGCGTACCTGGGTGTTTTCATCGAAGTGCGCGCGGTCGGGGTGGTGCCGGTAACAGTATGTGCTCTTTGGGTTGAAATTGTGCTTTTCATTGTGCCGCTTTAGGTACTCACGTATGCTGTTTGCACTCATTTAGTGTTTTAAAGCAGCGCCCGGGATGTCGGTTATATAAAGAGTTTGGGGGACCTTCCATGACTAATCGGTGAGGCTAGTGCGAGTGCATGTGGCGTTTTAAAGATCGGTGGCGCAATCCGTGGGGGGGGATCCCAATACAATTACAGATACGGTTCAATAGATAGAGATCAATCAATTGCAATAGCTTGAAACTTGCTGACATTACTAGTATACCAGTATTTTAAACTCGGATTCGATTGCTGCTTGCGATATAGCCCACATGCATATAATGCATTAGCTTGGGTCACGTGATAGAACGTCACGAAGATCACCAGCGATCTAGCAGTGTGGAAGCTATTTGAAAGCTAGTTGTGAATAGCTTGGTGCTTTATTTTATTTTATTATCTGTTGGTCTGTGCCCGGCAACTGGTCTGTGCCCGGCAACATGCACTGGAATAAGAGCGCGTTTGGCGATTATGTAAATTGACAGGCAGAGGGTCCCCGAGAAGGGGGTTAGGGGGTCCAGAGGGAGTAGGAGAGACCTGGTTGCCAGTCCCGCAACCACAATGGGTACGTAAATCAAGGATAATTGCCCTCTCATCCCATCCCCAGCACTGAGCAATAGACAATCTCATGTGCAGCTATGTACCAGCCAAAACTGTATGGATAGCGCGCGCCGATAAATGAACTGCTACTGAAGCCAAGTAAACCTGGCTACTTGCATTGTGTGAATGTGTTTTAACGTATTTTCTTGGTTAATTGGGACCCAGAAATGCAAGGCGTGATTCTGTGTCCACCGCTGCCACGCAACCGGATCTCGTTGAATGGCGGCCTTGGGTCAGTAGCGGGGAGAGCGGGCTGACCAGAATTGAGGCAGCCAGCCGTTGACTGAGGCAGTTGTAGTTTACTTTTGGGTTACCGTTTTTTGATCAGGGTTGACGGCTATGGAGGACGGCTGTGTAATCTCTCTGAAAAACACATTGAAAATTTGCAAGTATTGCAGTGCGGCAGTAACTGTAGATGGCCCAAACGTTTGAGAGTCATCATGCGGCTTACCATTGCGGCCAATTTGCCTGGAGAGTATCCAGCAGCAGTACGACTGCAGAATTTATGAAGCTCTTTGACCGTCTTGACCTTGAGTACGGGTGGCCCAGATGGCCCAGGAGTAGCGGTAGTATTGCCAACAGGGATATCGGTTGAAACAGGAGCATCAGATTTAATACACATGTCGTGGAGTTCTTTCTCAGACAGTCGCATGAGGGAACTGAATATTTCGGCTGAGTCGTCTATGATACAGTGATCCTTTTGGGAGTTTTCTACTTTACTGTTTAATATTAACTCCAATGCAGCCCTGCTAAGCATAATCATGAACTTGTGAGAACCCCATCCAGTGCACTTTGCGCTGGTATAAATGGCCCATTTACGTGGGTGGTCTTGTCAACCTGTCTTGGGTCAACCTTGGGTCTTATTTGGGCACGCTTCGACCTGAAGATAACCAATTAGTACAGGCCATTAAGAAATCATGACCTCCTATGAAAATCGCCGTAAAAAGTAGGACAAGTACGGCCGCTATCAGGACCAGGCATACATGCCAGAGTGCCGAAACCAGGACGAGGAATTCACGCCAGAGTGCCGCCATCAGGACGAGGAATTTACGCCAAGCAGAGTCAACAAATAGCACTAAATAGCACATGACCCCTCTCATGTCTTGATTGCTGGCAAGAAGCGCATTCATCTCTTCATTGGCCGAAACGTACTTATAACCCACCCCAGCGACGCACAATACCGCCATGGACTCGATTGCAATAAACGCATAATGTCTATCACCGCAAAACACCGTGTAAACAAGCACCGTTAACATATTTTTCGGGGGAGTCTCGCATAACCATTGGCATAGTGGTGCGCCAATTACAGACAAGGGGCATAAACCCGCTGACACGGTAGACACAAAAAGAGCGGGTAAAATAACGGTCGCTACATGCGGATGCTTGAGAGTGAAGGGTGTGCGCATGAAAAAAAAGCCATACCGGCAAGCAAGTCCCAGGTTCAGGGTTCTTACCATAAACAACAAAGCAACCACCAAAGTGGAATTCTCACTGAAATCTATTTTGGCATATTCCCCAGTGGGAACATCTGCCAAATTCCGACCGAATTGCACTATGGTTCTCATCACTGCATCGGCAATCGCCACCCCAAAGACCATCAAGACGAGAATAGTTAATGTCGTTGTTGCGGCGGTACATATGCTCTCGAGGGCAGTGTTCTCTTGCTGATCATTGTGATCAAGTTCCAAATCGAGGAGAGTTTTGTCGGATTCCTGCATCAGGTGGTTATCTACACTGCTGGCCTGCCTTTATATGAACCTTGCGACCAGATCTGCGGCAGCATGTTTGCCTAAACTGAACGGTTAATGCAACCGCAAGGCTGAGGTCATGCTTCCGATAAGCTGAGGTACAAAGCATATGAATGGTACAATTCAAGTATCGAGTCGCGAGCCGGATACTATGCACTGCAGAGATTTGACATGGCGGCACTTGGCTTGGGTGCATACTCATAGTGCATGCCGCTTAGTGATCACTTTGGCTACATAGGCGAGCGGTTACGCCAGAGTGTGTGATAATTCACTTGAGCATGCCTCTGAGGAGCTTATAGCCGATCCTGGCGCCCAGATTCCTTGGCTCCCACAACCGAGTGTGTCAACAATTAAACCCCATGTACGACCCCTATAAATTCCCACACATAGCACATATACTCAAAAGGGTATCACATCTAGAGGGTATCACATTATCACATCATCACATCCACTCGCGCCTCCCTGTTTTCTTATTTTCTATTACGCGTCGCGCGTCAAGTATATTTACATAATCGCACTTTAACCTTAAACGCGCCCACAACATTATGGGGGTTCCTGGACTGTACAATGCGCTGCAACCCATTACCAAAGAAATTAGCATCTCTGAGCTCGCTGGTATGACTCTGGGGATCGACGGGTACGGATGGCTCCACCGTGCCACCATGACCTGTGCCCAGGACCTGATCTCTGGTCAACCCTCGACCAGGTATATTGAATATTTTGAGAAACGAGTCAACATGATGCAGATGCACGATATCAAGCCCTATTTCGTGTTTGATGGTGACGACCTGGCGATAAAATCGCGAGTGAACCAGTCACGTGACCAGAGGCGACGCGCCGCCCGGGCTCAATTTGAGGTCGACCCTTCGTTTATCAATGCCAAACGTGCTCTTAATGTCACCACAGCCATGGCAGCATCGGTGTGTGCTTTCCTTAAAGCTCGCGGCGTCCCTGTGGTGGTGGCACCCTTTGAGGCAGATGCTCAGCTCGTTTACCTCGAGCAAAATGGGATCGTGGACGCGATTCTCTCAGAGGATAGCGACCTGGTGATTTTCGGAGCACAGAAACTGGTCGCAAAGTACAAGGACTCGACCGCAGTGCTGATCGATCTGGCCAAGCTCGACGAGATCCCGCTCTTTAGGGGGTTTTGCGCAAGCGATAGCAGTTTTCTCCGTGCCCTGGCAATTCTCAGTGGCTGCGACTACAGCTCTGGCTGCTCTGGTATAGGGATAATCAAGGCTGCGCAATTGCTTCGTAAATGTGGTGGAAGCCTCGATGCCGCGTTGACGCAAACCAAAGCCACCCCTGATTTCAGAAAGGAGGCTCAAATGGCAAATATTTGTTTTCAGTACCAGAGGGTCTGGGATCCCCGGAGCAAGCAGCTTGATACCCTGAATGCGATTCCAAGCGAGATTGAGGCTGAGGCCAGGGAGCTGGTAGGCGATAAACCCCTGTCCCATATCATTGGCCATGAAAGCCACAACTTTAGGAAATCCTTGGGGATGATTTGCCCCCAAACCAACGAGGTTTTTGTGCTGGACCCTACCGTGTCTTTGTACATTGCGCGGGCTAAACGGCCTAGGTTGGTACCCATCAAGCAACCAAACTATCAGAATCGAACTGTCAGGTTTATTAGTTCTCCTCAAGCAACTCAAAGGTCGCCGTTTTTCCAGCAATCATCAGTAAAGGCCACTGCCAGTATGCGTGTCGCGGGGTCTGGGCGCATGAATCCATCACATATCCCCGTTTCACCAGCCACGCCTTTGAAGGGTGATGAAAATGTACCGCCCAGCAACCTCCAGCAACCTTGTGGTCCTCCTGTTGTCGCTACGCGGGTTTCAAGCGTGCCAAGCCCCGAATCATCGCCTATTCGCGCACATACCACCAGCACGCTCGATGATTCAGAGATTCTGGGCCGCAAGCGCTTCAAGGCGGCCAACGAGGAGAATGCAAGCCTACAGCCCACGGTGCCAAAGCTGGATTTGAGCAGGTTCATGTACACCAAATAAGGAGAAGCCGAGTATCGAGATAGCAATAGGCGTCACCTCTTTGTGGTTTCGCTAAAGACCTGGCGTCTCCATCGCCGAGCTTTCTCGCAGGTTCAAGCACCAACCACTATTCGACAAGCGGTCATAACCTTTCACGTATTTAAATAGCATTGCATTGTTCTTTATTCTTTTACATAAAGTAGTTTACAGAACCTTTCCGAGATCTTGGTTGGAGATTTTTTGCTGTGAAGGGTCCACTTTGCGCAGTTGTTTGCCTTTTGTGATATCACCCAGAAGACTGGCCATTCCAGCGGGCATAGCGGGAGGTGCGCTAGGGGGTGCACTGGGAGGTGCAGGAGGTGCGCTGGGAGGAGCAGGTGGTGCGCTGGGAGGAGCAGGTGGTGCGCTGGGAGGAGCAGGTGGTGCGCTGGGAGGAGCAGGTGGTGCGCTGGGAGGAGCAGGTGGTGCGCTGGGAGGAGCAGGTGGTGCGCTGGGAGGAGCAGGTGGTGCGCTGGGTGGTGCAGGTGGTGCACTGGGAGGAGCAGGTGGTGCGCTGGGTGGTGCAGGAGGAGCACTGAATGGTTCACTGGGAGGCGCCGGTGGAGCGCTTGGGGGCTCCTCAAAGTCCTCATCTGCACTCACAAAGTCGTCATCGTCATAAGCCCTGGATGTTACAGGAGGAGCAGGAGGGGCACTGGGTGGCTCACTTGGAGGTGCGGGAGGCGCACCAAACGGCTCGCTTGGAGGAGCAGGAGGCGCACTAGGTGGCTCGCTTGGAGGAGCAGGAGGCGCACCAAACGGCTCACTAGGAGGTGCGGGAGGCGCACCAAATGGCTCGCTTGGAGGAGCAGGAGGCGCACTGGGTGGCTCACTTGGAGGAGCAGGGGGCGCACCAAACGACTCACCAACCGGCTCACTAGGGTGTGCGCTAAACTCAGTTTGTTCAGGAGCTTTGGGAGCCGGTGGTGCATCTGCCTGAGGCACAACAGGGCCAGGATGAGACTCTGCCAGCGAAACAGAAGGCGCAGAAACAGGAGCAGCTGGAGCCTTCGACGCACGACTCTCTGGGCGACTCTCTGGGCGACTCACTTGAGGGCTCTCTGTTGCCCGAGGAGGGGCTCCACCCATTGATCCAAAGAGCATTGACGCCAATTGAGCAGCATTCGCCCTACCAGGCCCATCATCGTCACTATCGTCGTTGTCACTCCCCCAATCATCGTCATCGGCAGCAGCCTTGGTGGGGCGAGGTCCAAATGGGTTCGGGGCTGCACGAACAGCAGGAGGAGCGCGAGGAATGGCTTTAGGGGGCTCCACCTTTGGCTCGACTTTGGGCTGAGCAACAGGTTTCTGCTCAACTTTCGGCTGTGGAGGTTTAAACTGTGGCTCGCGGGCTGCTGGAGCGGATGCTGCTGGAGCTGACGGAGCTGCTGGGGCTGACGGAGCTGACGGAGCCGCCTGTGCAGTGGTATCCTTTTTACCAAACGGATTGTTCGAAACAACCTCATCCTCGGAATCACTCTTTGCACTCAACGATGCTTCACGCTTCTTAATCTCCTCCTGCTGGCGCTTGAGTTCGGCCAAACGTTCAGACTTTTCTTTGGCTTTGGCGGCTTTACGTGCTTTGGCCTCCTCTTCTTTTTCTCTCAAACGTCTTTGCATTTCTTCATTTTCTTTCTGCAACTGTGCGGCTTCCTCATCATCGCTCGAGTCAGCGTGGAGCTCAGCGCGAGGTTCATGATGAGGTTCCGGGACCTGCTTGGGTTTGGGCTTGACCTCGGGTTTGGGCTCACTCTTGGCCTCACTCTTGGGCTCTGGCTTGGGCTCACTCTTGAGCTCTGGCTTGGGCTCACTCTTGAGCTCTGGCTTGGGCTCAGACTTGACCTCTGGCTTGGGCTCGCTCTTGGCCTCTGGCTTGGGTTCCTCACGCTTGCCACGCATCTGGATACCGGCTTTTGCAAATCTTTCACGAGTACGGCGTTCTGCTTCTGCGCGAATACGAGCAACCCGCTCAGCAGGAGTTTCTTTAGCAGCAGAAGTAGTAGAAGTAGTAACACTGGGAGTCTCTTTAGCAGCAGCAGCAACTAGAGTCGCGGTACCAGAACTAGCATTTGAAACGCTTTTTTCGCCGGCTGGCTTGAGCTCCTCAATAAATGCCTTGACCTCAGGCTCAACGCCGATGGCTTCATCCCAGCGACGTCTATCACGATCCTCCTTCATATCGCCAGCAGCATCCCGCAGTTGATGGTCAAGGTCCCGCTTGACTGCACGAGTGCTTTCTTCCAATGCGCGCAAGGATTGCTCATGGGTTTCTCTGTCTTGAGCCGCCTGTTGGGATGCCTTAAGCAGGATCTTCTCAAACTCTTCGTAGCTATTGCTGCCCTCCAGCTGGCGACCAGTAATTGCGCTCATGCGAGCCCGCAACTCTGCTTTACGGCGAGCTGCTGCACGATCATGCTCGGTGATCTCACCACCAGGCCCAGTGCCCTGTATTTGGAAACCTGGGTGCTCTTTTTCGTATTTTTTGCGCATCACCTCGACTTTAGCAATTGCAATCTCCTGCTCAATCTTGCGAATCGACATGGTAAGCTGGGGTAGCGCATCAGTCAGACCCTCTAGCTTCGAGAGCAATTGGCGTTTATCGACAGATTTGGTGGCCTGTGCCGGCTGCTTCTTGTTGAGGTCTTTCTGGACATTGCGGATCTTGATCTTGAGCTCCTCCACGGCCTTTTGGTTATCGCGCTCGATGCTTGTTTGGGCGACCTTGTCTTCCTCATCCTCAGCATCCAACGCTTCGAGCAGAATTTTTTTTTCCTTGATGGCCTTTGCTAGCTCTGCAAGTGAGTTTGGCTGCATGCTTGCTGGTTTATCGGGCTTGGGCGCGGCCTTGTGACGGTTCGCAGACTTGTAAGTGGTGGCTGCTTGGTCGTCGTTTTTGAAAACAGTGGCATCTTTGCGAGGCTTGGTGCTGGCAAACGAGTTGCTCTTGAGGTACGACACGCTTGAGTTGCTGCTGGTTCCAGTAGGGGCATTTTTCAAAAACTGCTTGACCTGGTTGAGCGAATCCTGCAAATGACGACTCGAGGGTGGCAAAAGCTCGGGGGGCAGCTGCTGCGGGATATCGTAGCCGTTCAGTCTGCGGTAAATCAGGTGCATGGCCACGGCAAACTCGTCACGATTGAGCTTACCACGGTCGGTGGGGTCGCTGAGGGCCCAGATCTGCTCCAAATCTTGCTGCGGGAGGCCGCTTTTGCTGAAATTCTGAATCGCGGACGCTCCAGAAATGTATCCAGACCGCTGGGTGTCCCAGGAAGCGAAAATCTCGTCATATTTGGCCTTTTCAGTCTTGGAGATGGCTGTTCCAATGGTGTTTGAAGACTGCTGCTGGGGCTGTCCCTGGCCGGTAAACACGCCCACAAAGTTTTCAATTCCTGGGGTTGCCTGATTGGAGAATCCCCATTGGCCTGGTTTGCCGGTTGGCTGGGATGAGAGGTAGGCGGGGAGGCCTGTGGACTGACCGCCAGTCGTCTGAGGCTGGAGCGCGGACTGGAGGCCATAACCGCCAGTTGTTTGAGGTTGAAGCGAGGACTGGAAGCCGCCCGTAGTCTGGGGTTGGAGTGAGGACTGGAAGCCGCCCGTAGTCTGGGGTTGGAGCGAGGACTGGAAACCGCCCGTAGTCTGGGGTTGAATGTATCCCCCGGTTGTTTGCGGTTGGAGACCTGTGGACTGAAAGCCGTAACCACCAGTCGTCTGAGGCTGAAGGCCCCCCGTCGTCTGAGGCTGAAGACCCGTAGCCTGACTTTGAATACCCGTGGCCTGACTCTGAAAACCGCCCGCCGCTTGGCTCTGCAAACCGTATCCTCCCGTCGCCTGACTCTGAAGCCCGTAACCACCAGTGGTCTGAGGCTGAAGGCTGTATCCTCCCGTCGCTTGGGACTGCAACCCATACCCAGTGGTTTGTGGGTACTGGTAACTCTGAAAGGTTTCTTGGGACTGGAATGAGGGCTGCTGTTGGAACCCCGTGGGTTGCTGCTGAAGACCTGGTTGCTGCCATCCAGTCTGCTGCTGCTGGAGACCTGGTTGCTGCCAGCCAGTCTGCTGCTGGAACCCCGTGGACTGCTGCCAGCCAGTCTGCTGCTGCGTCAATCGATCAAAATCATTTGGCTGTGAATCGGGAACCCCAAAACTGATCTGATCTACCATATCGCTAATCTCCTTGACGAGTCCCGGATGCAACTCTCTAGGGAGCGACTCGCCACGGCGTACGGCGGCGCAAAGTGACATTGCGAGACAAAATTCGGGAAAAAGCAGGGTACCGCTGCGTGTGGTGTCACATAGCTGCCAGATGTCGCCCAGGATCTGGTTTGGCAGCTGCGACCGCATCAGCACCACGCGCGCAGTATCACCGTCCATTGCGTTTTCGCCAGGGCGCAGCGCCGATTGGAAAAGCTGCCCAAATTGCTGCTGATCCGTCGGCGTTATGAAACTTAGCCGTTTAGTTGGCACCGCCATGATTGCTTAGTACAGGTCGACGTGTGTAGCTAAGCAATATGGGGAAGGTGGGGTGGTGGGGCTTGGCGGGGGCATAGTGGGGCATGGCGAGAAAGTAGCAACACTTTGAAGAGTTTCCGCCCATCCAGAGTGTCCAAATCTTCTCATCCACAGAAAAGGAAGCATCTGGAAGTGATGTGCCCGAAATTTGACCGATTTGGCCCGGGATAGCTACAGTTAATCCTAAAATCCTAATTGGGCGAGATAGTCAGAGTAAATTCCGCAGTCTCAGCACTATATTGTATTTGCGTTCAACTTACTCTGTGTCGATTACCTGGTAATCCCTAGCGACAGGCATGCACGCTTGACCTGCACTTCTCGAGCCCTGGCGATGCCAATGCTGTGAAAACTGCTGATACTGCCCATGCGACTATTGCCGATGTCCTAAAAACCATATTTGAGGTACTCTTGGGGTCACCTCCTGCCGTGAGCGTGTAGGCCGTACTAGAACTACTTAGTCGACTATCCTGCACTCCCGAGTTCCGTTGCAAAGTTATCTCCGAAATTGACCAAAATCAGCAACCAAGTTCTACTCACACACCATCCAAGTTCTCGATTCCTACCGTGAAGACAAAAACAATCTCGTTGATACCTTTTTTCAAGCAATTGCAAGCCTGATCGATACTCCTATGCATCAAATGCAAGCCTGATCGACCTTCCATATGCATCAAATGCTCGCTTCGCTACAAAGATACACGTGAACGTAAAAGCACCGGAACAAAGACAAGTGACAACCAGAACTCGTGGATGAGATGACCCGGTTTACTTCAATAATCGCATACTTTTCTGGACCGGTTCTAAACGCCCAAGACCAGTATCAACCACTCTGTCACATTGGACCCGTAGGCTTCCAGAAAAGTATGCGATTATCGTAAACCGGGTCATCTCATTTACGAGTGTTGGCAGCGTCCACGCCAATGCAGCAGCTAATGCCACTATCACCTCTCAGTCCAATCCATAATGGATGCTACCAACGGATGGTACCAACGGGTGATACCAACAGGTGATACCAACACTACTTTGGCCACCACTTCCACGCTTCTACAGCGTCCTTACCAATTTGCATACACTTACCATTTTTGTCTGGCATATCAAAGATTCTCTCCGAGTCTCCCCATCTGCGTCCATGAGCTTCCTTGAGTATGCGCAACGCTTCCATGAGCTTCCAATGGGAGATTCCTGAACTTCCTGTCACTAATGTGCCCTCTTATACTTTCTCTTCTCTGGCTGTGCTGCGGGGCACATGAAGACACTTCAGGGTGGCAGTGTGGGTCGATATTATAGGGATTGACGGTCGCATGGTGGTCGCATGATGGTTGCCACATGATCGCAGTGGTTGTCGCATGTTTGCACGGTCGTGGTCGCACGGTCGCAGTCGCACGGTCGCACATCATCCATTCTACTTGTCCGATTCAATCAAGTGCAGCCATTTCTTGGCCACTCGGCTATCACGATCAGCACAACCAAACTCCTATAGGGCTATCTATGAATCAACACACTGGTCCTCGGGTCTCCCCTCTGGTCTCCCCTTGGTCCCCACTGGTCCCTCTTGTAAAGCGAGCCAATGTTGCTAAATGGTTGCATTGCAGTTATGCTGCCACCACCTGCATGATACGTGCAGACCTCGAGTATAAATAGTCCATCAGCTACTGGCTAGTACACAGAGCTGCTCCTTTTACCCGCTCTCTATCCCCTTTGCCCGGTGGTCGGGAGGAGCGGCGATAGGGAGCGGGCGCCAGGAAACTGATGTCTGAGGTGAGTACGAGAAGCGAGATCCCACTATCTTGACTGGTGATCTCGTGTACATCCTCGAAAGCCATATCCATATCCTGCAGGAAGGCTTGAGGGTTGGTCTGTGGCTTCCACTGCAGCTTGGCAAGTCGACGTTTTGGAACTTCTGGCGCATGTCCTCAATAATTGTGAGCAGCTGGGACTCGTGGGCAGCTACCTGTTGGACAAAACCTTATGGCTGGTGAGATAGTGTTAGGAACGGGCAGTCGACGATGCCTTGACCTTTGCGGAGAAAATAAGCTCAAGATACGTTATTTCAGGCTGGACCCAGCGGCATTTGGGAAATAGTGGCGTGCGTACTCCAGGGCGTCACGAGGGAACCCAGCTAGGAACATTATGAGCCGATACGAATCAGATTGGTCGCCCTCAATATCGAGCAGATTAATGATGTGTGCACGCGCCAGAGCAACAGCCTTGAAATCACCCGTATTACCCAGGATACGGTACTTGGGGTCGTGTAGCTCGGTCTGATAGAACAACTGGATACCAAATGGAAAGTATTCCTGCTCGAGCACCTTCCTGAGCTCGGGCCAACCTTCATCAGAATCGGTATCAAAATCCGGTTAGGAAGGTGGAGCAAATGTCGCGGATCTGGCGACAGTCACATAGGCGGCTTATCAGCAGCATCCGCCACGAATATTTGGGGACCATCGAAGTGGTAAGGTAGAGCTCTGCCTTGAGCATCCACTCAAGCAGGGAGCGTTGTTGCGGTGGCTCCTGGGTATAGAGGCCAATTTCCTCAATGCGGAAGGCACGGTAGACAGGGTTATGATGAAGTGCGCTAAGGTCAGTGCCTACGGGGGGCGATGGAGTTGTCATTTGAAAAGGTGAAAGCGAAAAGTGAACTTAGAAAATAGAGGTCCACAAAGTGTGCACCAAATGTAGCCAGGCAAGGAAGGTTACTGGTGGACTCTTGTAGTGTGAAAGCTTGGAGGTCTCTTCGTGTGTAAGAAGAGTCGAATGAAATGGAGAGTAGAAGCGGGTACAAGGAACGTCTAATAGGTTCCGTTAGGCTACCTGAGGCGACTAACAACTCTCCTAATCCAGACAAAACACGCTGTAAATGGTCAACGTGAGAGCTTTCATCTCATGCGTTCTCACAAACAAGCAGCTGCCGACGGAGGATTTGGGGTGATTTTACCAGCGGCTGTGTCGGTTGGCGATGTCAGGAGTCACACGGAATACGCTCAACGGCAGGATTGCGGGGACACTCGAGAAATGGTTGCAGTTGGGAGCGCCGTGCCCCCATTTCTCACAATGCCGGCAACATTTGTGGTCCTTTTTTTCAACGGGCCTTCACTGATCTGCGCGGGCGTCAGATTGGAATACTCCCGCGTCTTGGGGCTATTGGCTTGGTCCTTGTCACCTTTAGTCGCCTTGGGACGAGCACCACGGGCTCCCTCTGTGGATGCCAACAGGATCTCGGACTAGGTAACCGTAGTTCCTAGGGAGAGTCGTGTCGCCCTGTTACACCCTCTTGAATGCATTTCAAATATCATCACTGTGATAT
The DNA here is from genome assembly GCA_030582035.1 of Wickerhamiella occidentalis. Classification (NCBI taxonomy): domain Eukaryota; kingdom Fungi; phylum Ascomycota; class Dipodascomycetes; order Dipodascales; family Trichomonascaceae; genus Wickerhamiella; species Wickerhamiella occidentalis. The sequence goes on from JAKTWN010000047.1 coordinate 57,494, forward strand.
TGCATCATAGAAGCCAACTAGTGGTCCGACTGGTCCTCAGAGCATCTTGCTCGAAACACGATTACCACTCAGTAGGCAAATGAATCAGCTCGCCTGCATTATTCAAATAGCGTTTCCATAGCTTTAGTTAGAAAGTCAGTCTCATGACGATAGTTTATTACCACACCAATTCTGTATCTTGCGCAGAGTACAGCGCGTTTGCGGCTTGGTGCTATTGAGTCTGAGTGGGTCTCCCAGGAACGGACTGCTTCTTGGATGAGCGGAGAGCTTCTCAAAATAGTGTCCGGCAAGGACAATGACTCGCAGCCCCATTCAGTATCCACGCTCAGACACCTCAAGCTGGTCCACAAAATACCTCAAACTACCTTTATGGCTCTGGCCATTTGGTCCAAGGCAGGCTTAAAGGATGTCATCGACAAAGCTGCCACCTTTTGCGGGATGAAATGACAGGGCTCTTTGACCACAGGGCTTTATTCAAAGCATAGAACCAGTAGGTCTGATCAGTACCCTCAATGGGCCTACCAAGCCCACACAGCCATGCCCTGATCAGCATTAATAATATAAGCGCTAATTGACAATATTGATGCGGCTCGCGGTAATTTTACTGGTACAGCTACACTGCAGCGACCATGCATACTCATGCATATCCATATAGGCATACTCATTGGGTATTCACGCCCCTATTCTTTCCAAACTGGCTGTGTTAGGACCTTCCAGATGCCGAGCTCTCCCAAGCAGCTATCTTGCAGCCATCTTGCAGCCATCTGCAGCCAACTTCCGAAACGGGAAACAATAAAGAGATATGAAAACACACAGCAGTTTGGGAGGCTGGTATGCAATCTCTGGTCAATTACTGCACGCTTCTGTACCCTGAAGACCCAAAATAGACGCAATATCCCTCGAGAGTAGCATCAAATGGGATTGGCGACCAATCCTCATTGCCGCGCATATTGGCCAGCTCATCAATAACCGATGCTTATAATCTTGATTTTTTTGGTTCAAGTGCATAATTATACGCACAGGCCGGTGCAGTATGAGGGTTGGTGTTATTGTTGTGTGAGTGATCAGACGCTATTGGATGTGGTTGTCGATAAAGGTGGAATGAATATCTATATGTAGGCAATAAGGGCTGTGGCTACCAGACCTGTGGGCAGTAAAGAGCCAGAAGACGTTGACGTTTTAGTTGAGACTATTGAATCACTCTTGGATCACTCTTGAGACCCAGGAGAATGCCATTGGAGGGCCGTTGCCTATCGTCCTTGCGAGTTGCTCACTCTTAATCACCCTGAAATTACCCCCATCAGTGTACCAGCCCTTTAGAGTCGTGGGATACAAGCATGAGCATGTGGGTCAGAAGCGACCTCGCCAATCCCTGTGAGCTCCAGGTAATTACGCAGCCATCAATGTCGGGCCAAGATCACCGCTACAGTAAATTAAGAGCTCGTTGACCACATTGCCGTGTGATGCCTGGTATCTCCTGCTGCATCGATGAGTCTGTTTATGATGAGGTGGTCAAGAAAGCATTGGCATACGACGGCATGAACCTTCTACACTGCACCCCCAAGATCAAAAACTGCAAGGAGTATGTCACACTTGCAGTGGCTAACACGGGCCGCTCACTCAACTATGCGGGTGAAAAGCTCCGAGCGGATAAAGAAATGGTGCTGCGCGCACGGTGCAGCCAGCGTCCTGAACAGGAAGAGTCCATATATGAAGTTCCCTTGTCACAAGAGCCCGAGTTTGACGAGACTTTTTACGATAATTTTGCCAGAGAGGATTCAGACGATTACGGGATCTATCGAGCAACGGTGAAGACGGGGTTGATTCCAAGAGAGAGTAACAAGCTCGACTTTTTTGAATTTGTTTGGTAGCTGGTTGCAGATGGCAACTAAGATCGAGGCAAATAGCAACCGCCGAGCCAGTCAGATAGCCTTTTGCGCAATTTATCGCCATTGGATTAGCGCACGGTTGATTAACGCCCTGGTGTCGTGTCAGTGCAGCACTATTTTGCACAACAAGTCTCTAGCAGCTCAGGGTCAGCATCAAGTGAATCAAAAACATGCCCACGTTTCCCAACCCCCAAAAAAATACCACAGAAGCTACATAGGACCCTTGTAAGTTCCCGCAACCGATCCAAGCGGAGGAAAAAATAAATGCGAACTTTGTGGATTGAACACAAGACCTCCAGATTACAGGACCGAAGTGACTTCAGTCTGGCGCTCTCCCAACTGAGCTAAGTCCGCTGACAAAGTTCTGAAAAATTGCTGTTTTTTATGTTTCCAGTTTTTTCTAAATCTCTGTGTCACGTGACTTTTCGGAAACTACGATTTTGAGCGTTTTCACAGTATTTATATATACTTTTTGGCTTAAGCTGTGCTAAAAAATCTTTGGATACGCTATCTGTGCCGGTTTAGGACTGATATTTCGTTTACAAATCACGCTGTCTTTTTTAAGTTTTGTAGTTTGTACAGCGGTTCTCGTGACCCGTAACTGAATTGAATGGATGTGATCGGTATATGCTTTCACAAATGGAACAACCCCATCATAATTATGTGCTATACACGATAAGTAGCATAAATATCGGAGAAGCTACTTGAAACACGACCTCCGGCGACAAGTCATGCATTTTTTGTATGAGACGCCAGAGATCTGAAACGTTGATCAAGATGCATTATAAAACTCCCGACCCTCACTCCTTTGTTTTGTCCTGTTGATGCTAGCCGATAAAACTAGAATGGACTACAACAAGCGCGAAAACAAACAAGTAATCCACAATCAGACGGATAACGTACAAGAGAGTCTCAACCCAGGAGATAATGGGGACATGCCGGGTAAAACGCGGCAAGTGTCCAACAGGATGCTGATAGCGTTAGGGCTATCAACCCTACTCTCGGTGCTAACTGCTTTACTGGTATGGTATGGTGACGGGCTGCAGGTTGGACCAGAGGTAGGTGTGGCACTATATGAGAAAAGTGACTGGGCGCTCGTTAAATCATGGCTAACTGTTGCATCAGTATTGGTGACCACAATAATCTTAGTGTTTGCGTCTGCCTGCATGATAATAGACCGTAGAGTGTGGCAAGGCGTCGTAGCTTTATTGGGTGCCTTGGTATGGGGCTTTTCATGGCAACTTAACCGGTAGACGAGTCAATGATTGGCTGGCTAGCGTATAGTTAAAGCAGCTCAATCAAGTCAAACTGCCTTTGACTTTGACGTACTGTCTATGCCGTAGCCAGGCTACGATGTTTGGTAGGTCTTATTGTCACTCGTGGCGAAGCCTATAGACAAAGTAGTATGCCTAGCTTTACGGATAGCAATTGGATTAGTCTTGTTGCTGGGTTCTCGAAGGCTGCCAGTGAAACCCTATAAACTACGCTCGCAAGAGCTAGATGAGAGTTGGTCTGACCAGCACGATAGTTATCTGGTTGATCCTGCCAGATTAAGCCATGAATGTCCAAGTATAGGCAATCTATACAGTGAAACTGCGAATGGCTCATTATATCAGTTATAGTTTATTTGATATTGCCTTTTTTTAGCCATCAGCTCCAGATCTTTGAGACTTTGGGTGCAACTTGGGTAGGCACCTCACCAGTAAAGCTGTGTGTGCTGTAAATACACGCAAAGTTGATATTGGAGCGATTGGTCTGCATATTTAGTATAATGAAGCCATTGGCTGCATGTCCGTCCGCAACAGATGCGACAATGACACAGAGTGTGCTGTGTGAAAAAGAGAGCCTTCAATGAAAACTTTGACGCATCACAGAATATTCTCAACCGCTGGACCCCCTTTGCCATCCAAACTCTAATCTACCCCCCTTCACCCTCACCTTTAACTCAGCCCCTTGAGCATAAGGCCACTTTGCCTCACCCGCCACCAGAGCAGCATCGTTTAATGAACTACGATGATGGACGGTGGCTCGGGTCTCCCATGCGGAGCCCATTGCACAACACACGACCGCGCCATCGCACGACCAGGAGCGATGCCGGCCGTCTCCTGGGTGTGCCTGGCACCCCGCTGTCGTGTTACCCAGCGAGCCCGCGAAGCCCCATCTCCAATGGACCCCCCGCGCTGCGCCAGATCCAGAATACCAATGATTTAGCGCCAAGAACAAATAAATCGTCCAGGCACCGCCGCTTATCCCCCGATGGAGGCTTCATATCGCCGCTTGTTGCCGTCACTACCCACCTGGCAACAACTTACCGCATCTGCGACCCCAACTTTACTTATCGGGTGCAATCTAAACCTCTTACAAACCCTCACATTGGCAAACATAATAATGGGTACGATAATGAGGACTCTGACTACATTCTGTGGGTCAACGACGTGCTTGGGGTCGACGACTCTCGCCGGTACCTGGTGCTGGGGATGCTCGGTAAAGGAACGTTTGGGCAGGTTGTCAAGTGCCAGAACCTCGTCTCGAGAGAGATTGTTGCCGTCAAGGTCATCAAAAACAAGCCGGCATACCTTAACCAGAGCATGATGGAGGTCAGTATCCTCGAACACATTCAGCAGCATGTTGATAAGGCCGATCAGCACAATTTGCTCAAACTCAAGGACAAATTCGTTCATAAGGAGCACCTGTGTCTTGTGTTTGAGCTCCTGAGTATCAACCTGTACGAGCTGATTGCAAAGAACCAGTTTCGCGGGCTGGGCATCAGGAAGGTACGTACATATACCGCGCAAATCCTCGACGCACTGTGTATTCTCAAAGATGCACGGCTCATTCATTGCGATCTCAAGCCGGAAAACATCTTGCTGAGGCCTCCCCCCGACATTGACGGCATCAAGGTGATTGATTTCGGATCGGCCTGCCACGAGCGTCAGTCAGTCTACACATATATCCAATCGCGATTCTACCGGTCGCCAGAAGTCATCTTGGGGCTGCCCTATACCTCAAGCATCGATATGTGGTCATTGGGGTGCATTGTTGCCGAACTTTTTCTGGGGCTGCCCATTTTCCCCGGCACTGGCGAGTATAATCAGTGGTACCGAATCGTAGAGACACTGGGACCACCACCCAACTGGATGCTGGAGATGGGCAAAAATACCAACCAATTCATGAAGAGCTACCTCGACCAATTTGGCCAAAAGTGGTACCGGTTACGGTCCATCGAGGAGCAGGTGGCCGAGTTTGGCACCGACGAAAAACCAATGAAGCGGTTCTTCAACTCCACAGACCTGCGCGAAATCATCCTCAGCTACCCACTTTTGCGCGATAACATGTCGCAACAAGAGATTGACTATGAGATGCAGCAGCGCGAATCCCTGGTGGATTTCATCAAGGGGCTGCTCAATTTCAACCCTTTTGAACGCTGGACTCCCAGACAAGCTCTTGGGCACCCATTTATTACCGGAAAACCTTGGACAGGCCCATTCGTGCCCGTACCCGATCAGCGTAACGTGGTGCCGCCTATTGTCCAAACACATTTGCAATCGTCGTATGTCCCCGCGCCAGTAGGGCCTCATGATGGGTACCAAGCCCGTACACGCCGTATGCGGTCCCAAACCATTGGCCAACCGGAACCGGTACCGCGTCCCTTACAGCAAGCGGCCGCGATGGTTCTACCTGGCGATACGATCCCCGCACAACCAAGCCCGGCCTATGTGCCACCGCCCGAACTTTATAAACAAAACTAGATGCATATTTATCATACACTCATTGTAAACCGAAAAGTGAAAGAGCGAAACAGATGCCGGTGGATGCCAGTGAGCAGAGCGAAACAAATGGCCAGTGGTGACCAACGGATGTTCTTTATGTTCTTTAATTCTTTGTCTTTATGTTCTTTATTCTTTATTTATTTCAAAGCATCAGAGTAACTCAGGCACTCGCACTCGCGGTGGCTCTCGAATCCCCTGGGAAATAAGTGGTATAACCAGTATAAGCTTTAGCAGTGGTCTGATCAAAGTTGGGGGCGCTCTTTAATCCTGCAAATCCTTCAGTGCCCACGGTGTGTAACTCGGGTGTAGCAGAGTAGTCTCTCTCTTGCACAACAGGAGCAATAGCAAACTCATGGTGATCATAGTTGGCAACAACATAGTAGTTGTGGTACATGTGACGGTTGCCAATCAAGCAGTAGCTGTCGCCCTTCAAATCGACACCGTACCACTCGCCAACAGTGGCGACACCATTGAGGAAGTTTCCGTGTGCATCCGAAAGCCAGTGCTCCATGGGGATATCGAGCTCAAGTCCAGCCACATTGAGGGAATAACCAGAATGACCCTGGTACTGGTAAACCAAAGCTGTCTCCTTGAACCCCTTCTCGAGAGCCGCGGGAACATTCTTTGCTTCAGTGATATTGAACGCGCGGATCAAAGCATCATGAGCGGCTTTAGGGATAGTGGCAGGGCCAACGCCGGTATCAATAGCGCACTTGATGCCTCCTTCAGCCAACAAAATGCGGTTACCCTTGGCATCGAATCCGTGGAACTGGCTAACTGGGATTCCAAATCCACCTACATCAGGCCAGAATGGCACAACAGTAAGGTCACCAGTATATCTACTAGAGTCGTAACCACCGAAAACAATATTGCCGTGGCCGAGACTTCCCATCCAGAGAGCAAATGTGCGGCTGGCAATGTGCTGCTCGCGGTAAAGCGCGTTGATAATAGACTGATTCTCGGTATCCTTCTCTGGGGGGATAGGAGCAAGTCCCAAAAGGCCGTCCAAGCCGCCCCAACCGGAACCGGAATCGACTTGGCCAAACCTGTAGTCGAATTCCCAGCCAGTGGGCAGAGAGGCTTTATCCTTGACCCAAAAGCCCTTGACACCGCCAGCAACGTATCCTACCGAGTAGGCAACGTCCTCCTTTTGGGCGGTAGAGCTGTCAGAGTAGTTGTATACTTTATCGCTGAACCAGGTGTTTGCACTGCCGGTATCCAGCCAGAGTTTTGTGAGCTTTTGGGGGGTGCCGATGTTGAGCTCGAACAAATAGCAAGGCTGGGCAAACTTGGAGCCAAAACTGTTCTCGACAACATCACGCGCATCCAAACTTCCGGGGAAATCCTGGGTGGCAACGTCAAAGCTGTGAACTTTGGGTTTAGCGGGAACTGCAGCAGCAAGGGAGAGTACAAGAGACCAGTACATGCTCAACTATTGTGTACTCGTCCTTTTAAATACCGCGTGTACCCCTCGTGCGCTTCCCCTCGTGCACATCCCCTTTGCATTAGCGGCATGCGTGTATCGGATGAGGGTGCCCAAGATCTACGGACGATCACTACGTCAGGAAGCATAGGAACATCATGGAGAAACCCTGGTGAGGCTCGTCGGTGTGCATGCCCTCGGGTTGTTTGTGCCAAGACCCCTTCCACGGCCAATTAGTGTTGTAGAGTCCAAGCACTCCCTGAATCTCAGTCAACATTAGCACCAATATTGATCATCCCTGACGCATGGGCGTTGCCCGCCTCAGGATAACTGTTGCTGTGCAGATTATCATGGTTGATTGTGGCACAGGTGGCCGTAAGTTGCACAGATAGCTCAGTAACTCCTGAAGGCTCGAATTTAATTCATCATTATGAGCAGACCAGTGCTAGGGCTCCAAGCACGTGCACCCAACGCACGCAGAGGTGATTATTAGCTGCCCTCGAGCTGCTCAATGGCCATGGCAACCAATTTACTCACAGGAGTGATCCCATGATTTGGCAAGCAGCCATATATAATTAGACTATGCCTGCATATATGCATGCAGGTACCCTCGAGAATTTCAGGGTATACCGGTCAGGCAAAGCAGGTAAGGCAAAGCAGCAAGCGCCTGGGTGTGTGAAATAGTTGGTCTGGCTCAATGGGTAGTTTCCGCAAGATCTAGGGCGATGGGTAGTTTCCAGCAAGATCTAGAGTGTAGATTTTCACTCGATGATCTAATGGATCAGCAGTGGGCTGCAGGGTTGAGGCTTCACCGGGTTGCAATGCTGCAGGGAGCCGAGTAACGAGTTCCGGGATGTGTTGGTAGGTAATGTAGAGTGCAAACAGTTGATGATGTATAATTTGTGGTAGGGAGGCCTCAGCGGGTTGTTGTGCCTGTGCTGCAGGGAGCCGAGTAATGAGTTATGGGTGGGTTGGCAGTTGATGGTGTCTAGTCTATGTGGCGCATATAGGCACAGGAGGCTTTACCGGGTCGCAATATTGTGCCTGGATTCACGCAGATATGCGGCGGGGGCGGGGGAAGGGAGGGGTAAAACGGCTGCACAGTTTGCCGATAGGAGACTGATTGGGGAGATGGGGGGAGATGGGCGCGATAGGGGCGATGGGGGAGATGGGGGAGATGAGGGCAATAGGCGTCGATAAGGATCGATAGGGGTCAATTGAGGTCGATTCGGCTCGATTCGGCTCGATTCGGCTTTCTTTGGGCCTCTTTAGGTCTATTCGGGCCTCTTTGGGCCTCTTCCGACCTCTCCTGGCCTCTCCTGACCTCTTTGTCTCAATTCAGTCTCCTAATGCTCATGTGCTCGCAGTAACGGGTGGTATTCCTCTACGCTGTCCGGCGCATACAGCGCTTACTTACGTGATAATTTGTATACATCAGCATGCATATTCCTGCATATTAGCTATAAACCCGTGAATTACATACTCCATCCTGACCACCTCCGCTAATCTATGGGTCAACTCTGGGCATTGGCACTCAAATCCTCACCCCCTTGCTTACGGCCTGCAGCTTGGAGATACCGGATCCGCGCCGTTAAATGATGATCCCATTTGCTCAACTCCTCGCCAATGGCACCAAGACGCCCACATTCATTGCGTTTTCTGACAACCTTACGCGCTCTTCTCAAGGTCTCCCATTCTGCTCTCTGTAGAGGCGTAAAACCCGCGGGTTCATTTGCCTGAACGTGTCGGGCACGCTCCACTCGAACGAGGGCAGTCAAGACCGGAATGATGGCCGGTGTATTACTGTATACCCACTGGAGATGGTTAAGAGTTAGATCTTTATTATCAGCAGCGAGCCAAAGAGCACGCAACCGCTCGTTCCCTGTCTTTGGACTTACCTTGGACGGCTCATGACTTTCTGCCCAGTTGATAGTTTTTATACGGTTGCCCTTTTTATAAAGCCTCCACCCATCCAACTCTAAAGGATTCACGCCACGCTCAGCTATCTCCTCTGGGGAGAGGCCTCCGAGGGCGGTTGCCTTGTAACCAGTAGCCGAAGCAATGCTGATGTTTTTGGTAAAAAGGGGTCGCCAGGCCTCTATGTGAGAAAAGCACTCTTTGAGGTCCATATGATCTTCAAGAACCTGATACTCTCCGTCATAGTCGATTTCCTTCATGTTTGACACATCGCTGCCATCCAGAGAACTCGTTGCCACCGACTGGGGTATTTTGACTGTATATAAGCGAATTATATTATTACCAGATGATATCTGGATCAATTCTCTCGCTTAATGTGATGCAGGTCCCTGCATGATAGCTAACGCCCAGTGTCTCACTATCGATCCCAATGCTAGCTTGGCTATTCTAAAAGTATCTAAAGATCTCATCAAAGGCTGATGATGAGACTATAGCAGGCCACAAGATAGTGGAGGTATTCTCGTTATCAAAGCCGAGGAGTGCGTATCAGACATTAATACTTCGTCAACATGCATACCTTGACCACATTTCATGGTGTGCCTACATGCAAGCACAAACCCGTTATGCTCCTCAACTAGGAGCTATAAAAGCCATATACTCATGAAAAGACCCCCACGGGCGTTGCAAGTCGCCAACAGGGTAGCCGATGTTTGACCATTGTTCAATATACGTCGTGTTTCCATCTGTTTCGAGCTCCACGGTTTCAAATAGAGCTACTTGAGTTTCGCCCGCTTGATGTGTGTCCGATTTAGGCTCACCTGTCACATGTAAAGGATATGTACCCTCTTGACTCATTCCACATTCGCAATCTTCTGTTATTCCGAAATACTGGTGGACATTATGCCCATCCCATGTAGCATCTCTGGGTCTCAGTGCATGGTACTCATGGATTGATAGAACCTCTATATCAGTGTCGTCGTCGTCATCTGGTAGGCACTGCCGCATCGCTTTCTTTTGGAGTTCTCTCAGGTAGTCTTGATTGTTGTAATCGCCATTATCTACCCACACGTAGTAATTTGTGTTTGGCTCAGCAACTAGACCCTTTTCCGCTATCATGGTTATATTAAAAGTGCTCAAGCATTTTACAATTTCATCGGTGCCATTATATGTAGAACCAGGCTTCAACCGTGTTGATTCAAAAGTTGCCCAAGGTCCATGACCATCTTCGCAGAATTCACACACCGTGACAGTCCTTTCTCTATTTTCGTCAGCTAATGTAAAGTTTATCAAAGAGAGCATTAGCACTAGCGCCCTTAAGATCTTTATGGTCCCATCGATACTCATTCTCCCAAGGCTGTACACTCAGGAATACTCAGTTGCACCCTGTTTTTATATAAAGATTTGAATCAAGACGCGTGGTTTGTAATCTGCAGCAGCACTGATCTTGAGACAAATCTCGTAATCAGTCATTCTGGAGATGCAATGCCATGCATCAAAGTAAGCTAATGCATGCAGGAGTGCATGAGTCTTTACGACTCTTTGGCTAAAACTTCCACCTGTGGAGTGCCACGTGAGTTGTATTACTTCAACTAGTAGACTTTACTATATTTCGCGTATAACTATATAATTGAGCTATTCAGCGTTCTCCTGTTCGCGGTTTACTCCCCATATACCTCCCGATCCACCTCCGTAACCTACGGCCTTCTCACCGATCAAATCTATATAATCCCAATCGTTGTATGGCCCTGGGTTATTATAGGGGGACTCTCCATCCTTACATTCGATGAAGAACGATCCCACTCTGTAATCTTTATTTTTGCTGTGTCCTCCAGCCGTCAATATCCACTTGCCTGGACCATAATTTGGATCTTTTGGCTTACCTTTTTTACCAACACTGTTTGATTCCGACGCACATCTGTGATGAGGCCATACCATGACGTCAACCTCACCAGGCTCGAGGTTCTGAATCAAAATTCTAGATGATATCTGCCACGGTAAATTGTAGCAGACTCCACACTTGAATCCTTGAGCTTTGTAGTCCTCACTGTAGCCGGGTTTTGTTGATACATATGAATATACTGTCATTGCGATAGCTCTGACTGCACCAATGGTGCCGGTAAAGCCTGGAATCCGGTTCCGTCCCTTGTAATAACGTTCGTTAGTGATGGTTGACGAATAACCTCTTTTAAACACAGAGTTGTCACTGGCAGCTTCAGATCCATTGGTAACAGACAGTGGGTACGTACCCTCTTGACTCATTCCACAGTCGCAATCTTCTGATATTCCGAAATGTTGGTGGACATTATGCCCATCCCATGTGGCATCTCTGGGCCTCAGTGCATGGTAATGATGAATTGACAACACCTCTATATCAGTGTTGCTGTCGCTGTCATGGGGCAAGCACCGCTGCACTGCTTTTTTTTGGAGCTCTTTGAGGTAGTCATGGTTGGTGTGTTCACCATTATCAACCCACACGTAGTAATTTGTATTGGGCGTCGCAACCAGACTTTTCTCTGCAATCATGGTCATATTAAAGGTGCTCAAGCATTTCACAATCTCGTCGGTGCCATCGTATGTAGAGCCAGGCTCCAACCGTGTTGATTCAAAAGTCGCCTGGGATCCATGGCCATCCTCGCAGGATTCACACACTGTTACAGACCTTCCATCGTGTTGCTCAGCGCAATTGGTTGAAGCAGCCATCACAGAACTAATCATAGAAAGCATAAGTATCATCACAATCTTGAGGGCTCTTGTAGACCCATGATGATTGTCAGTCAATTTCATTTTACAGGCTGTAGGTTCGCACTACGCTTTATATACAGAAGTTCTGGTAATGGCGCAAGGCATTTTACATGCTACAGGGTTTCATGGACCTTAAAACCAATTCTGCAGCTCTTTCTAGCCCAACCCATCAACGTGCATGTCCATGCATCTTCATGCATCGACCATGTAGCTGTTGCACTGTCCCATTGTGGTACAATAGCGCAAGTCTTCCTATAATAGCAAACAGAAAAGGGATCATGCTATCTAGCACATGAATTACTGGCAGCAAGTACTCCTTTGCTGTGTTTCACTATCCGCATTTAAAGTCACACCATAAACATCCAAGTTCCAAGGGGTACTGCATTCGCATTCCCAATCAAGAATTAGTGAGCGAAAACAGCTGTGAAACATTCCAACGGTAAACATGGGGTTGAATGCAAGTCAGAAGTGAGTTATAAACATGTATTGAAATAAGAGGTTGGCCAGCCGTTGCTTTAAATAATGTTGCTACCTGTTAGACTCTTGATCTTCTAGTGTACAGCTTTGGAGTCAGTTTTTCCAGACTGAGGGTTTAATAATCGTTGATTATTTTGTGATTCAATCCTGAAACTCAAGGGGTGCTCGAGTGGCGAGATAGTGTTTAGCGCTTAAAGCATTCCAGTGCAAAGAGTATCTTCTCGATAAATTGTCAATTAGTGGTGTCAGCGTTCTCCACAACTGGAATTTCAAATTCATATGTGAGATACCACCTCTGGGGCTGGAAGTATCAAACGCAGCACCAAAGGTCTCAGTGGATTTGCGGAAAATAAAAAGAGGTTATTGAGGTATGTCAAAGCACTTACCACCTTATTCGTATCAGCAAGAACCACAGGTGCTCGCATTATGCTACCTGTGGCGATGGGCCAGTACAAGGTGTTGGCAATCATGTTCAAGAGCGAGGTGCTAAAAGTGAGCTCAGCTTTTTTATTTTTCTCCAATAGTTTCGATACGGTGATAGGTCAATAAAGAGCTGTTGAACATTCAGATCAAATTTAGCTGCCCAGCCACTATCCGAGACGCTCGTGGTGACACTACCCAGGGTGGGTACGATGTGCCAGTTTCGCGGGCGAATTGGTAGGTTCACAATGTCAACTGGTCTTGCATTGCTACGTCGCTTTACTTCTATGATTAACCCTAGCTTTTTATATACATAGCCCTCGTAGTTGAAAACTATCTAGCCACGGCCGAACGTTGAAGCCATCAAACTTCTCAAGGCACTTGTCGCCGGCAGATGCATGCTCGGTAGTCAATTTGATTATTAAGTATATTTCAACGGAGTATAAATGGGGGCATGAGGGTATGACATAATTTTACTTTCACCACATGAAAAAAGTTAACATTATTTGGTCTCACCCTAGAAAGAATAGCTTAACCGGTGAGATTGTAAAGAAAATTATTGGAACGGCGAAATCATCCGGGTATGAAGTCCAACTCACGGATTTATATCGTTCTTCATTTTCTCCTGTACTGAATACAGAAGACGAACCTGACTGGGATAATCCAGGCAAAAAGTATACTGAGACGGTTTCTGAACTTGCAGGAGAGTTATCCTCAGAGCATCCAATTATATTTGTGTTTCCTGTTTGGTGGTACTCACTACCTGCGATGCTTAAAGGATATCTCGACAGAGTATGGAATCATGGTGTGGTTTACGGCGAAAATTCCCGGAGACCTGCATCCAAGGTACTTTGGATTGGACTTGTTGGCCAGTCAGAGCAAGCATTTTCCAAAAGAGGATTCGACTTCACTTTACGGCACACGTTGAATCAAGGCATCTCTAGCTTTAGCGGTGTTGATGATTCTACAGTAAAGTTTGTTTTCGATACTATTGGTGAGGATGTTACCGATAAGAAACAACACTATGAAAATCTCATCAACAGTGCCTGTAGTGCAGCGTCTACCTTCCTTGATAGTTGAAGCTAGCAGGAAGGGGCGTGTTGTGCCCTTTGAATCGATCTGTGTGTAGCATTTTAGATAGCCCTTTTTTTTCGTATAATTTGTATAAAGAGTCGTAAGGACTCATGCGCTCCTGAGCGCGCGCTGTTTATAGTCAACTATTTAATATGCAGATCATCTGCAGGTGATGGTGGTGGGGCCAAAAGGCCACCTCAGTGAATCAGTGCAGATAACTAGTCCTTCAAGTTGTAGCGGTCTACGACGCCATCTGCTAGCACGCTAGCGAACAGCTTCCTCAATGTTACTCAGGCCAGTGCGGAACTCAGCGACGAAAATCAAGGCTCACCTGGGATTCTGTAGGGGGATGGGGGGATTACCTTTTGTTTTATCCATAGGACTAGATGTAGTATAACACCATAAGGGCTTTGAAAGAGCCGGAACTCACTCAGTAGGGGAGCCTATCAATGGCCTGCTTGCCAAACTCCTTCTCCAGTGCGTCGAAATGCGCTTCCACTTCAGAGGCATACTCGACCATTTTTTCTATTCCAGAGGTCTTGAACAGCGAATCCTCCAGTTTGTAGTGCGGGGTGTAGTAGCGCGGGGCATACACATCCCATAGATGTCTCATCAGCTCACATCTGCGGATCTGGTGGGAGGCAGTGGTATCCGTTGACCAGCACGGGCATGTGGGGCCAAACAAGTACGATTTGAA